>JAYKXP010000329.1:0-25766 GCA_037176845.1 Paramarasmius palmivorus | reverse complement strand
GGAATCCCATATATTTGCCCTTTACAATGCACTATGGACACCCTATGATACTGACAAAGAGGATACGATCTCTACCAGCTATTTTGGAGACCTCTCAATGAAGAAGGGCTACGAAAACCATACATACATGCGAGGAAGGCTTGGAAAGGTAGCCGCAGGAATCCCGCAATTAAAGGTCTTTTTTTCACATCACTTAGTGTCCATTCGTGGTAGATCGGTAATAGATACATCTTGTCAACGATATAAGAAGTGTGCTGAGAAACAAGGGGAGAACAGAGCTGTACAATCTTGATATTTATGCGATCTCCTTTCACTGCAGTATAGTCATTATGCATCTTGGACGAAACGAAGTCAAACTCGACGGCGTACTGGAAGAAGATGTTGCTGGGGGTGGTCCCGCGGGCCTGGTACAACCGTTAGTGAATGAAAAAAGTCGCCAAGGGGATGTTTTGAAGCTTACATGGCTGGTACGATACCCGACCACCTCACGCCCCCCTACGTGCTCCCGACCTGCGAACCCGTGTCAAAGGGAATTGTGTCAATACTGCGAACACAGATGGACATCGGGGATATACACCTGAGTGCCAAAAGGCTGTTCCAGTTGGCTGATAGAGTGACTAGTGAGCAAATACCCTATTGGATGGACGTTATGACAGGCGTACCATAGGGAATCCGTCATAACCGGTCTTTCCCATACTCGGTGGATTACGGCGTAGGCGCCGAGCGCCGTCAGGGTAGACGGCCTGTTGCCGCAGGATAAGGAGCAGGCGTGACCTCTGCGGAGGGGGTCCTGCTGGTGGGGGTCCCATCCATACCTTGAGTTGATTGACGTCATATCCTAGGATTTCGATAGAGTTATTGTGCTGGACTTGAATCGCATAGTTCTGTCGTTTCATTGGTACAGGCAAGTGCTCTTCGCCGCCCTTGCAGAATAAAATAAGCATGAAATAACCGACATCAGGAGAGCCAGAGCTGTTGTGCTTAGTGAGCCGAATAAACTGCTGCATGACCGAAAACACTTGAGCACGTACCAATAAGTACTCCGCTACAATTCTAGTCGTCGATGTTTCTTCTGTTGTCGTCGTCATCGCGAAATTGGCCCTTGCTATGCAGCAAACGAGCATCGTGAGTGTAGGAAGCAAGAAGGCCATGGATTTGCTCGCACCACCCCGCACACTTTAGCTCAAATAACAAGAGCCACCGCATCACAGCCGAAACATGCACGCTAGACAAAATCCGAGGCCCGAGACACCACCGAGCGCCTAACTCAGCTTAACTCCCGTGCTTCCGGCCGTACGCCCACTTAACGCCAGACACTGTTGCATAGTACGCGATCGTCTCCGTCGTGACGGCGACTTTCTCGTTCTCTGCCATAAACAGAAATTGCTTTTAGAAGTTTAGCTGCCCTAACAATGCCAAGCCCTTGTCGCTCGGCGCTTATATGAGCCAAGATAGTCAAATAGTGCTACTTTTTAATCTTTCGTGTCAGACGGTGGGGATGTACATGAGGATGGTACAGATAAAACTTAGCTAACTTAAGGTATTAAATACATTGCACTGGTGCCGGCCGTCGAGGTATACCAAAAGACATTGATGGACCGGTACACCACTATACGGACACTAGTTGACATCAATCACTTTTGGCGCACTTCCATGCTGTTGAGGCGAACGCTTGCCCTTCAGGGTCCTCAAACACGAGAGGTCTAATCCACAACTTCAAGTGACCGTTTTTCGTTGAGGGGTTACCAAGTGCCTTGGTATAAAGGCTACCGCAGTGAGGAGCTCTCCTCGACGTGCTTTGACCTTTCCGACCAGGTCAGATTTTGCAACTCGGAGACGAACAAGAAAACATACCAGGACAGGTTGTAACAACAGCGATTTCGTTTCTTGAAGGTGCTGGGTGATACTTTATGGGAGTGCTCCTTCGCCGGTATTTAGCGATGGCAAGTGAAAAAGCAGACCGATCTTTTCTAAACGCCAGAGATAGTGTCGAAGACATCGATATCCGTTGATTTTGAGTAGACTGAGTTTGGGCCGATGTAAGGCACCACTGGAGAAATCCCACTGATGATACGGTAAGTATCCAACAACTCCACAAAATCAAGAGTTGATATACCAATATCAGCAATCTTGTTATCTTCACCCACGCTTCCAAAGCGATATGTGCGCCCATCGCATCTCAAGTCGTCAAATGCAACCGAAGATACAAAAGATGAGTGTCCCTGACATCTTGCACACCACTCGTTGTTCCCAAGGAGAGAAGATAGTCAGGAGATCATCCTGTCCGCCTGTCTATACGTGCGTCCATCAGCAGGAAGTCGCTTTTCTGGGCGCATTTAAAGACCTACGACAATGAAGCGTCCGTCAGGAGACATGCAACACACGTCAAAGCTCCAAAGTAAGATGAATAACCAATCTATCAATCTGAAAGTAACCGTCAATGCGCATGATTGCAGCCAGGAAAAGTCATAGCGCTGCCGACTTACTGCTCTGCCAACGCGTCGATAATCCTTAGGCAACCATCCTCCGATATTGCACCAACATACTTCACATCTGGCGAAAACACAAAGTCGACAACGCTCTTCTTCGACACTCTCCAATGACTGACAGGATTCCGCAACGATGCTGCCTTGTCTTTATCTGACTTGGCACCGGCGCCAACTGGGTGCCACGGGGGCATGGTAACAAAGATGTTGTCCATCGGGTCCCATGAGTCTTCGGAGGAAGTATGTGAATCTGAACCATTCGCAGAGCTGGTATTGGTGTGTGATGGGCCTGGTTCCGATGGTGTAAAGGTGCCATCCTCGCGTTCTCTGTCGTAGACCACAATTGTGCCGTCTGCATGCGAGACCAGAAATAACGAGAGTTGAGAGGACGGAAACCCAGCGGACCGCTGTGCAAGGGGAATTTGTTATACAGCCTTGTTGGTTTAGACGGGCGTAACGTGGAAGATACGGGATCTGGAATTGATGTTAGCTATAGAGCTGGTGGGGCCTGGAAGACAACGCACCTAACCAGATAAGGTCTCCTGTGCTAAAGCCTACAATGACATCCAGTCGGTCGGAGGAAGCAGTGAGTGGGTTAACGTCGTGACACGTTGGGTGTGCGGAAAAGGTTATTCTGGCGAGAGGTTCCTGTTCATGTTCAGTCGCGTTCTGACATGTAAAATTGTCTCGACTACCTTTGCTTTAACCCCAGCCTCTACCCATAATAGAGTTTTGACTTGATTGTAAAAGATGAAAGACGTTTCGCCTTGTTTGGACTGCATAAGCTTTGCATATCCTTCCGCATACTGGATCCTAGTGATAAATGTTGACGAAGTAGTCTTGATATTCTGCTTAGGACGGGAGCTGGTCGCTTTCTTCTTGGCTCTGACCGAATAGCTGGAAAACAGATGGTGATTGACCGGGGGATTTCCAGGATCTGAGGGATTATCTCCTTCGTCCGGAGTGTCGCTGCTCGACAGACTAACACCATCTTCCCTAACTGGCTTCTCCTTCTCCTTCTTTGAATCCTTATTTCCCCCCAAAAGATTTGCAAAACCAGGTCCACCTCCACCGTGCTTGTGAGCCGGGAACCGTACAGTGATGGTGGTCAGCCTCGTTGGATAGTGAATGGGTGCGCTGCTGGCAGCATGGGCTTGTAACACGGACGGTTTATGCTCCTCAACCACAGTATAGACACCCTCTGGGGCTACGAATGTGGCTTCATTTTCCATGAAGACCACAAGAAGTAGTTGCGAAGTTGATGGATGTGCCTGAAGGCAGATTATTTGCCGACGGCTTCATAAATTTCCCTGGAATGGTGGGGAACCGGATCTTGACTCTCACAACCTTCCATGCTAACCACAACCTTCAAAAGATTACCTCGTCGACTAGTGAGCCATTTGTGGATGCCTCTAGCTCTATTCTGACAAACTAGATTTAGATTCAGAATGTCAGGTTTAACTCAACAGTAGAACCACCGCCAGCTGGAGGACATTTACCATCGGTTGCAACCTCTCAATTTCTCAGGCCTACTCGAGACACTGCTCTACGTACACCGGGGCTCTTATGGTTCGACGATACATCTTCTGGATCATCGAATAACATGGTTGGAGGAAGGGAGACACGTAAAATGAACACCTACCAGGCCGTTAGGGATGCTATGAGGTGTGTCCGAATCGCTCGGCATCCATACCTCTCTGACCCGGATCTTGAATACTCAGCATCGCCCTCACAAAGGACGACAACGCGGTCGTATTCGGTGAAGATGTTGCGTTTGGCGGCGTGTTTCGGTGTACTATGGTGGGTAGACCATGCTGTTTGGGCATTGCAGTACACTCATTTCCGCTGAGACTATCAGGGGCTTGCTGAAGAGTTCGGACGTGAGCGCGTCTTCAACACTCCTTTGACAGAACAGGGCATTGTCGGTTTCGGCGTTGGTCTTGCTTCCATGGGACACACTGCCATCGCCGAGATTCAGTTTGCCGACTACATCTTCCCCGCGTTTGACCAAGTAAGTTTCCTCAATACGTTACGTCGAAAATACCAACCATTCTTCGTTCAGCTCGTGAATGAGGCTGCCAAGTTCCGTTACCGTTCTGGTGGGATATACAATTGTGGTGGCCTAACTGTACGAACACCAACCATGTCAGTGGTGAGTATCGGCATTGCTTTAGCTCCGGTTATGATTGGCTGAACATTCCTCAAGGGTCACGGTGGTTTATACCATTCACAATCTCCAGAAGGTTTCTTCATGGGTGCTTCAGGATTGAAGGTTGTAATTCCTCGTTCTCCGATACAAGCAAAAGGCCTTCTCCTAGGTTCAATCAGAGACCCGAACCCAGTCGTGTTCATGGAACCTAAGATTCTGTATCGCTCGGCAGGTGTGTGGCCCTCTCTTCTACCCGTACAGTCTCCTAATAGTACCCAAAGTGGAACAAGTACCTACAGACGACTTTACACTGCCTATCGGACGCGCCGAAACTCTCGTTCGGGGTTCCGATTTGACTCTGCTTTCATGGGGAACACCACTATATCATTGCGAAGCTGCATTACACATGCTTCTCCTCTCCACCCACCCACGCTAGATACAGCACATCCCTACCTCATTACGCTCCGCAAAAGTAGAACTCATCGATTTACGGACAATCTTACCTTGGGACATTGACACGGTCGTAGAAAGCGTTCAAAGAACGGGCAGATTAGTTATTGTACACGAAGCGGGCATGACATCAGGCGTCGGAGCCGAAATCAGTGCTCAAGTACAGAAGAAGTGTTTCTTGAAGTTGGATGCTCCAGTTAAGAGAGTCACTGGTTGGGAGTAAGTGGTCCTTCTTTGGTGACTGTTTTCTGTGCTGAATAGTACTTGCCCAGTACCCCTGCTGGATTACAGTTTGAGAAGTTCATTCTGCCCGATGCTGTTCGGATCCTTGACGCCATCGTAGAAACGTTATCGTTTTGAGTAGTAACTGGGAGTAGAACAAGGTGTGCTTTGAAACATTGTACAGTAAAGGAACACATAATTTGAGTGCATGACATCTCATAATAGTGGAGTCATATCCCTTTCACGCAATCCATCGTGTTTAATTTCGCGCCTCGCCTTCTGGGATTCCTTGATGCCATGAAGAACGCTCCCTGATGACCTTTCAGACAGACAGAGGAAACGGAACAACTTCCTAGCTATCTGTTTTCATGCAAGTTCGCCATCCCTCTAGCACGTGAAGACTGAACCCGGATTGAAGTAGACAAAAATCATGCCCATACAAAGAAAATGATCTAAAGCTAAGACCCAGAAACGACTCGTTAAAAAACTGATATGATAGGTAACCCAACAGCTCTTGATCGGAATGACTCGGAGTGCATACGCCTCGAACTTTGGTATCATTAATTCTTGAGCACTGAACTCGGTATTTACACCCACTGATCTAGAAGAAACCAGTGAGAATCATACTATAACCCAGGCTCGAGTCGATTATACTTACAGCAGCGCGTTATTGAGGCGGAGGCACATAGCTGCCGTTTTTTCCATCCCGAGGGGGGTATTGTGGACCATCGTACACAGGCGGCGCTTCCGACAGGTGCTGATCGTAAGGGTGTTGCCCGTTTAGAGGTTGTTGATCATGAGGCTGGTCTTGGGCATGTTCGTTTGTGGGTTTGACTGTCCAAAACCAGTCGCTTTTAAGGCCAGTAGTTCCCATTCTGTTGAGGCGACGACGTATTATGCAGGTGCAGGTAAGGATAATTACTGCGATTAGAACTAGGACGCCTGCATAGTGTAAGGTGATTAGCACTCGTACTTTGCTGGCCCGGGAGAAAACAGGCAACTAACTCACCGACGATGACAGCACCTATGATCCTGCTCATATCCTGCGCCATGGTAGTTGTGGATGTTTGTGAAGGAACACCATTGGCAGGTCAGACCTTTATACTGCCAACAGAGATGCGCCGGTGACTGTTTTTGACAATAACAAACAGCCGGTGAACCGGATTTTTCCCAATAAAGAGATTCTGAGGGCTTGAGGAAGCCTGGACCCCAATTAGACCAGCCGCCCAAGTTGATTTTGGCGAAGATCAAGGGCTCCGGTGATGCGAGCGAAGATTCGTGGAATAGGACTTCGTACGTATGGCGGCGATACGTATTTCCATTTGATTTTTGTGGGAGACCGGTGCAGAACAGTGGTTGAATGGCGAATTGCGCTCGTCAAGACTGGTTGATAGCCAAGCCTAAGGGAACTTGATTATCACTGCTAGGAATATTGTGTACGAGTGTGGAATTCCAAATAACACAAGGTTGCACGGACGCTTGGTCACACGCCAACCCATTCTATTGTGCACCACCAACCTAGTACGCGTTTTGGACGGCATCCTCGCAAGTCTTAGAGGCGTGCTTGTTTGATCCAGCCACTCGCGTTTATGGAACGATTCCTTCGGCCACGAATAAGCCATCAGTGGAGGCAGCGATGTCTTGATTGCAAAGGTTCACGACGCCATAGGCATGCGGATGAGTAAGGTAGAGGAGTACATTGAAGTTGAAGTCGGAAAAAAACACCAAACGATGGAATCGTGAAAGCTCTAAACGACAAACAGTGACAAAAGAATCCACCAAGAAACAAGCACATATTCGCAGATCGAGTAGAATTCACGAAAGAAAGGCTGCAACGAAGACCGCAGCCACTTGCTCGATGTTCCGCTGGGATCTCAACAGTTGGATAGGATGCTTGTGGGTCCTGCATAGACCTTTATGTTCCGGCCAATGGTTGTGCTGACACTCTTCGCTGCAGTACACGACCTGATGTTGGACGTTAAGTTCAAGTACCACCAGACTAGGGTAGATTCACTGACCTTCTCGCACCGACACTTCTTCAGCTGTGCGATGTCATGTCCCTCAAGTCGTTGGCATCCCACACCCTCGCAGCGTCTGTGCAGAGGTCCACCATGAGCACCTATCTTCGCCTCTCGTTCGATCTCAAGACGAGACCGCGGGTCCTTTTGAGTGAGAATATACTCGTCGACGGCGTTGTTCCATAGCTCTGGCTGCATATAGTTTTCGGTCATTGTGTTGTATTCTTTAGCTGGCCGTGAACCCATAGTCAGCAGTTTTAATAGGCACAACGAATCGGCTTCGTACCTGGGAACAAACTTCGTTTTGATTAAAGCGTACCAAAATGCGGGATCCACTTCTTTCTCGGGGTCTTTGCCTACCAAAGCAAATGTGTCCTTCATCACTCTGGTTCTGGCAACCCTCAACACACCAGAGCTCGAGGGATAGTAACCTCTGCGATGCCTTCGTGCGTGCGGGGCTGTTTCAACCTGGCCCAATTAAATCCGGGCTCTATCGAGTTGTCCCCTCCATAGTTGACTTTCTGAGGAGTGCATGGTGGGAGGCGAAGGCGACAAAAATGATTTCGAGTCTAAGCGTCAACGACACGTGATGCTGTGGACTGCATTTACCTGAAGTTCACTGGCTGAGCGCTGAAGTTGAAGTTTCGCAGCCATTGTCAAGTACTACTAGGCCAGATACAATTGCAAGACGTTCATCTCGCTTGATTAACAGTACCTAGTAGTAAATGTACATCAACGCTGTTCATTTTCAGAGTAATTAACCACTGTCACGATACTAATACACAATTCACTATCCAAACACCTTCCAGACCCTACGCCTTCCAACCCCCAACCTCCCAAACACAACAATCTTCTCATTCAAATACTCCTCAATCCCATGCGGCCCTCCCTCTCTCCCAATCCCACTCTCCTTTACACCCCCAAACGGAATAACATTCTGACTTATCAACCCCGTATTCGCTCCAATCATTCCCACTTCCAGTGCTTCCGCTACACGCCTACATCTCCGGAGAAGAAATACCCCGCCAGCTCAATGTCGGTGTTGTTAGCCAATTGGATATCTTCGTCCTTGGTGGTGAATTTTGTTAGGAAGGCCAGTGGACTGAATGTTTCTTCGGTGTGAAACAGGGCGGTGGGGGAGACCTCGGATAAAACGGTAGGTGCGAAGGAGGAACAGTTGGGGTCGCCGATGGGTTTACCGCCGACGAGGATTGAAGCGCCTTTTGAGACGGCGTCTTCGACGTGTCGAATGACTTTTTGGACGGCACGGGTGTGTATCAACGGGCCGTGAGCCCTACAACCCAAACTCATTAGCCAGCCACTCAAAAACAATCACACAGGAAGAGAAAACCACATACGTATCGCTATCCAACCCATTCCCAACCTTAAACCCCGCAACCTTCTCTGCAAGCCTCGAAGTAAACTCTGCATATACACCTTCTTGAACGTAGATACGGTTCGCGCATATGCATGTTTGACCGCTACCTCTGAATTTACAGATGATTGCGGCGGAGAGTGCTTCGTCGAGGTTACAGTCGTCGAAGACGATGAAGGGAGCGCCTAGCATGCGTTTGTTAGCACCGAAGAAACAAGGCAAAGAAGGCAGGAAAGGGATGAAAGGGAAGATAAGGGAAGAAGGAAAAAAGCGTACTTCTTAAGCGTACTAGCAGCCATCCCAGTCAAAAGCTTCGCTACCGGCGTAGACCCAGTAAATGTAACCTTCCCTAACAATTTTACTCTCGCACATCTCTTTACGGACTTCCATGACTTTTTTTGGGTTTTTACCATGTTGATTAAGCCGTCTGGGATGCCTGGTATTATTCCTATCTACTTCGTTTTGCGTTAGCTTTTGTGTAGGGGAAGGAAGAGGACACGGGGACATACTTCGGCAAGAGCCAACACGCTAAACAGCTTATCAGGGGAAGGCTTGATGACGGTTGTACATCCAGCTGCGACTCGGAGAGCGGCGCCTAGTTTATGGGTTATCATGACTGGGGGGAAGTTCTATGGTGTGAGGAACAAGCTGGTCGTGTGTTTATGTGTTAGTGGTTGTGTATAAAAGGGAGGTGAAGGGAAGGGGACGTACACAACACCAACAGGTTGTTTGATAACAAGGTTTAGGCAGTTGGGGAATGCGGAGGGGCTTCCAGTCTACAAGACAAGAATCGGCCATTATGGCTCTCTGCTTGCCAGCCGAAGCAAAACGGAAAGGGTCGGTACACTGCACTTTGCAGCATGGAATCATTCCACAGTTGCTTCAAATGCCGACGTGTCCCATCTTTCGGTCTTCAATGAACAGATTGCTTTAGAGTGGTGGAGAAGCCAAGGAATCATGAATTGCTGGGAATTTGCGTTACATTGTGTACAATTTTGCCATGGCCATGGATATATACGGTTGCTCGTATCTAAAGCTCGCAGTTGAGTCAAGGAGACAACGTCAAGCACATCTTGAAACGTACCTTCCTACAAGGGTTTGTAGACAAGTCCATTCTGTACCATGGCCCATTGAGATGGTGGTCGTCAGAGAAAGAAATTCAAATTGCAGGAAATTGCCGGGACATTGTTGCCAGTCATCCGAACTTGACCACCACCATCACGTCTCCTGCCCAAGTTTTCATGATCCCCTCATATTGCGGCCGCCTTGGCAAGCCAAAAGCTAAAGGAAATAGAAATGTCAGGCTCCGGGCCCTAGCTTCGACTACACATGTTCACATCTCAACTTCAAGACGGAGGTGATTCACCCAGCGCTGTAGCTCGTATCATTTCGAGCTCTGAGCTTGATTTGGCGTAACGACACAGAAGACAACAAGGTTACGGTATCCTTGACTTTTACAACAACTACCAGTTTGAGTCGAAGACTCACTGGCCCCTCGTAGTTCTACGCAAACAATGTTGGCCTTATGCAGCATATGAGGTTTGAGACGAGGCTGTTCGAGGTCATCTCATGTACAGTTCATCGTCTCACTTGAGACGGATCCAATGTGCTGGGTTCCTTCAACGGTACGGCCTCGGCTTTGACTTTAGAAATCTATACTAATGTTCTGTCTATTGCAAGTTGCTTCTAGTAAACTTCTCAGGTCAAACTTGTCATACGGTCCACACCGTATAATATTGTTCCTCTCGCCGTGGTGAGACGTAGATGCTTTAGCTGCCTATCATCTCAGTCTTCAAGCATCCATATATCAATTCATTGCTATTCAGCGCTATACCGCGCCCAAGCCGCTCTTTACGACCAAGTATTTCGAGTGCTGTCACTCACTGATTCGTGAAACTGCAACGTCTATTAAATAGCGGCACCGACCCAATAAGTCCCCATCTATCCATGGCACCCCTCGACTCAGAGCTCGCACCTTTTCTCTCCACTACAAACGTTGTAGTTTTTCCTGTATCCACCTTTTCAGTAGGTTTCAAGCTGGATTTTCTTTCCCTTTCAAACTCTGACCTTTCGATCCACAGGTCCTGTATTTCTTCTATGGTATAGCCGATTCATGCCACATGAAGAAATTTCGCCACGCTCACTGTGTCACACAACTCTATTAGGCACCTACATCTTTATTTTCGGGACATACCTCTACATGATGCGAAACCGTGATCAACGGCCAGACAGTACCGCCATCGAGAGCAAGCTTTACCTGGTACTGACCACTCTCTTGTTCGGACTATCCACAATATATGTCGGAATTTATACCTCCGCGATTGTCGATATTACGATCGTACTTTTTGAAGTGGTCACAGGGGACTATCGACCTCTGATCGACTTTACACTGGATAATGTCAAGGAGACAGTCACGATGTAAGGTAAACATGCATTTCTTCCTTTTACAAATTTTAACTAGTCCATACTTCAGTTTCCTTGAAGAATCGATTCCTGTTCTGCTTAAGTGGGTATGCTTTCCCCTTTATATTCAAGCTGGAGCAGAAACTAATGTGATGGTAGTATCGTGGCAGACTGGATGCTTGTCAGTGCTTCTTCACGCACCATAACAAAATCGAAGCGAGACCTGATTTACTCCTCATTCAGATTCATCGCTGTTATACAATCTGGAGCTTCGACAAGCGAATCGGTTTCCCTTTGATATTAGGCTCAATCCTCGTAAACGGTATCGCCTCTCCTCTAATTAACTGGTCTCCAAGTTTACATCACACATGCTAGCCACAGGGATCATCGGTGCCATAGTGAAGTCAGTTGGCTACAATACCGAAATTAAAATTTTCCATCAGGGAGAATCAATGAGTGCTTTTTACGGTGTTGGTAGTGCCGCGTTCAATTTGATACTGACACTTCTGACGGGTGCGTCGTCTTCCTTCTGTGTGATATTCCATAGGTACACTCTGCACAGCTGGACGCATTTGGTGGATCCACCGACAAATTCGTGCCCATGGTATTCATACCAGCGATAGACTCATTGGATCGGTCTGTAGGATCGTGTACGTGTCAAACGACAATATTCCACAAGTCAGCTCATCGCCCAGTACAGCCTGGAATCAGGAATTATCTACCCACTGTTCCAGATTTGCGGCTTGATTGAAGATAATACGATAGCAGTGGAAATTGTTCCATTCAGTTTCAATCCGATTGTCACTCTGAGTTCCGTTAGTACGCCATCTGTTTTCTTCTTACTGTCTAACCAAAGTTCGATTATAGGGATTCGCCCCCACTCTCATCATGGTTCGCGCCAAACTCGGTAAAAATGTCGAGAGTTTCCAAACGAGACACCTCTCTGACATTCAGTTCGGTGATCGACTTGAGCCCACGACCACTACTGACGCGCAGGTGCAATCTGTCAATATTGCGCCGACGGAGGTGGTTGAACATCAGGAGGAGCCCGAAGGCCGCCGCATACTATAACCTCGAGCCCCGGAGCGTAAAGAGCGCACCGATATCGCGTCGTATAAATCCGCTGTTCCTTATTTATGCAAGCCATAATTTATTACTAGGTAGTGGGAATGCAGCCAGTGGGAATGCAGCCCGTGCTACGTACTTCTGTGTATTTTCCCAAACCCCATCTTTGTTCAATTGCCTGCGCGTTCCTCTCCTTACCTATTTCGCTATCACTGTACCGTTCTCAAACTTCTCATTCCCTGACTTATCCCAACTTGATATCGAAATGAATAATCTATTCTCGAACAACCGTCCCCGTACTCTCCATATGTCTACGATTCAAATGTACCGCTATCCCCGGACCGAATGAATCGTGAACACACCAACCCTACAGCTCCCGCAAGCTACGACGTCCGAAACCCAAAAACCAATGCACCAACCCAAACCCCGTAATCGACCCAAGCAATATCGCTATCCAACGTGGGATGATGCAAAGGATAGCAGCAAAAAGCACAATCTCTGAGCATAAGAGTAGAAGATAAATGATTGTTTTGTAGAGTGGTGGGATAGTGTTTTTAAGTGATCGTATGCCTGGTATCGATGGACCTAGCTGAGCAATGAGAAGACAGCATAACGCTATTCCGAGGTGATACTGATACTTGATAATGATACCGAAGGTCCAGGGCGTGAATTCATCCGAATCTGAAGGAATTTCGGGGGTGACCATGTAGCTTGCTTCGATTATGAGGGATGGGCTCTTCTGAGGCGTTGATAGAGTGATGGTCTGAGTTGGAAAGACTACCGCCAAGGCCCGTCAAAAGTTGAAAAAGGGATGATTATACAGGGGCGCCCAGGCTTCCCAGCTCTCTACCGTCATACCCTTGATAACGCTCCTCATCGTTTCTGAACCCTCCACATACCTCTCTTTGAGCCCAGATGGCACCAAGGAGTCATCAATATCAATGCCTACTCGAGCTTGCATCGAAGTAATGCACCCGCGTCGAGTGTTCCAAGATTCTTCAAATACCAGACCCCGTTTCTTGCAGCAATCTTTGTGAGTCTTCGTCTTCCCACAACCACAAAGAAAGTCGTCCGGGTATGGTTGAGCACCGGCAGCATGGCACTCCGACAAGAACTTGCCTGACCAGCAAAGACACGGACGTGGAGGTCGAGGTTTTGGTCTAGGTGTGCAGGACATTATGGTACGGAATCGACGTTCGTCTTCGGGTAGACACGTGAAATCTTCTGTGCTGGCACCGTGCTTTATAAGGAGCTGCACTATATCCCATTGGGCCGCCATGGCTGCGAGCGTAACCGGAATGAACCCATATGCACCTCCATTGACGTCTGCGTGCTGCTCGACGAGCAAAGTGACGACACGGACGAGACATTTGATTTTGTTGGTGGTGTAGGAAAGTGGTTCACCATTCGACAGGACCTTGGGAATGAAGCGCCAAAGTACTAGCTTGGCCAGCGCGACAAAAAGAGCTGTAGCGCCGTCTTTGTCTTTGCCGTCTTTGTCGATGCCAAGGCGGATGAGTTCGTAGGTGGCAGGTACATCCTCGTTGAACGCGGCTGCGTGCAAATACGTCTTGTGGTCAATCTCTCGAAACTGAGAAATGCCCTGAACGATTGAGCAAAGAGGGTCGTCATCGAAGAAGTGACTGAAATCCCTTGTGTCGAACAAAGCACAACTGTTGATCGTGACGCGTTCTGGAGCGTCGCCCCGGAGGACGACCCTTCTTCGGAAATCTTCAAATTGTGTTTGGAATGTAAAAGAGTTTGCTACGGATATGACGGGATCTTTTTTGAGGCTGTCGAGCAGCTGCTTCGGGAGGCAAGGGTATATGATGGACATGGTTGCTACTCTGAGACATAAGCCTTATGCCTTCAGTAAAAGATGAGGAAACATGCCTTGAGATGAGTTGAATACGCGTCAAAGCTACGAGGCCGCTGAAATCGATGGGGTTCTGCGAAAAATGGGAGTGTAACAGTGCGTTGCCCATCTGGTCCAGCCTTGGAGCTTCGAATCCGGGCTAAAAAATGGTTCATGGGTCAAAACGAAGTCTTCTCAAAGACCCCCCAAATTGAAAGACCCACCATAACAACTTCGCTGTCGCATCAACTTCGAGACGTTATTCGGCCGCTACCTTTCCCCGTTGTCCTATAACTCCAGCTTTCGAGCCTTTGGTTTTACCCATTCCTTTGCGCTTCATATTCCCGTGGTCGTATACAAAATATTCATGCAAATCGCTAGTATAGTGACGGCTCTTGGTAGTGGTAGTTGTGGTTTAGAATCACAAGTGATTCCGCTGGGGGACATATTGACAAGGCAGGAGATGCATCTGACTTGATTTCGAGTAATGCCAGATTGTTACTTGTCGAAAGCGTGATTGGTGTGAGCTCGAGAGAAACGACATGCTGTCCGTAGTCAAATTTTCAGCGACGGGCGCCTAAGCAAGCATCACGACGAAGGGCGGCATTGCCGGAGCCGCCATTACAGTAAATATTCCACGCCCTGTTTTGGGAATTCGTTCCCATGGCGCCAAAATCAACGAGGCCAAACGAACAACCCCTGAGGAGCTGGTACTTTTTGCTGGTACTTTTGGTAGGAACAATTCTTCTGGATCATGGCTATTGGTATTAGCAAGAATACCTGCAGAAAAATGTCTTTTTTGCGGTGGATATCTTGCGTTTATATGGCACATGTGAATTTATTACCAAATTAGGGTGTGCGATGTCCTTCGAATTCCTCTTGACTCAAAACCAAAGGCTCCCTGTCGTTTGCTCGCATCAATACCTCAATCTCCGAGCGACGACAGCACCTATGATCCTGCTCATATCCTGTGCACATGGTGGTCGTGGGTTCAATTTGTGAAATGTCATTGTCGGGTCAGACTTTCATACAGAGGTGCGCTGGTAACTGTTTTTGACAGTAACAAACAGCCGGTGAACCGGATTTTTCCCAAAGAAAGGCCTTCTGAGGGCTTGGCAGCCTAGATCCAACTAGACCAGCCGCCCAAGTTTGAAATTTGAACGTTAGACTCAGAGATATAAGGCTCTAGTGATGCGAACGAAGATCGATATTGATGGAATACTTACTGATAGTAGGACGAGTGCGTAAATATTTCGTTTGATTTTTTTGAGACCTCGAAACAGGAATTTCTGGTTGAAGTTGAACGTTAGGTTATCACGTCATGTCTTCCATCCTACTCATCGCCGACTCCGGCGTCGCAAAACTTCATAATCAAGGCATGAAATTAACAAGTCCGCACAATGGATTGTTCGAGCAAATCAAGAAATTATGATGATACAAGCATTCAAGTACTCGACCTGTCCATGATCATTGATATTTGGAAGCAGAAGAAGGAAGTAATATCGTTCAGTATATCCTACAAGGCTTAGCCCCGACGCCCAATAATATCAGCGACCCCCGCAGCACTGGCGTCCTTTAGTGCTTTCCTATGCTTCTTCTCAGCTGCTTTCGCCGCTTCCAACAATTCACGCTCCGTCCTACGAGCTTGCTGCATCCCCTCCTTTCGTCCAGGGCCGCGATAGTCACCATACGCGTTCCTGTTCTGTTGTGCCGCACCAGCCTGGTAGGCACTTTGGAGGACATTCTCGTAGGTCTTGGATACGTGCTGGGTTTGATCCAGCCATTCGCTGTGCATGGCCTCGCGTATACTAAACAATCATCATGTCTCTGTAAGTTGGCATGTAATTAGAACTCACCCTCCATGAGAGCTTTGCCCGGGTCTGAAGTAAGACTGTCCATCCGCGGGGACAGCAGCGCCCGGATTCCCATGAATCGTGTGTGGCGGGGGTACTTGGGCTGGAACGTAAGTGTTCGCAGGCATGCCTGGGGGTGGTGGTACGAAGTTATAAGCCGGAGGATAAGGCTGGGGTAAAGGCGCATTGCTAGATGTTGTACATCGAACGGGAAGATGAATCAGGAATGCGCAACGAAAAGGAACAGTACAATTCCAGATACGCACGGGTGAGGGTAAGGCGCCAATCGTGGGTCTCTGTTTACCATCTCTTGTGGAGGCCATCCAGGATACGACGGCGTTGACATTTGTGGATTCTGGAGGTAATAAGAGTACACATTATTGGGACCAGTGAAGGCGCCCTTAGGTAGAGTCCCAGGATGTGAAGCCCAGCTTGGGTCATGGTTGGGATTGTTGCCGTTGTTGTTATTGTTCATGGGTGGCAATGGAGAAGTGTTAGTGAGAATCGAGCGGAAGTGTACTGAATTTTAGAGAGAGAACTTCGAACTTTTAAAGTACACTGGCAAGAACGCGCCACCTGTGAGGCAGCGCTTGCGCATTGAGAATCGGGTGACCAATGAAGGCTGTCAACAATTCCTTGTTGGTAGAAAAGAATGACCACAACAACGAACGCGTCAACATTAAGGCTCTTGACTCAGTGTGGATCCACTGCTATCCCTGGAGCACGTCGCATTGAGGCGGAGTTCGTAGATCAAGTATCGCATGACCGACAACGCAAGCGTTCGAAAATCTGGGATAAGGAACATCAATAACCGCCTGGTAACAGATGGCAAGAACGCAACAACGAAGGCGGCTGCACAAACACCTCTATGATTCACCAAGGACCCACTACGCTGCACTACGCCAAGAGCGCACTGCCCGGGCAGATTCAGTACGTCAGATGTCGTGTGCCCGATAATTCAAGAAGTGGTTGGCTATGTTGGTGATTCTTCGTTAATGAGACACGAAGAAAATGGAAGCAGCAACATCAACGTACAATTAACCTGCTGGTCGACCGGTTCATCCAAGTTGAAGTTTGAACAGATCTTGACCGACATCAAGAAGACGTGGACCTGAGTAAAATCCATCAGTGATAGAACAAGGAAAAGAATAAGCCTCTGACTGTGGACCCACAGTTACACCCGGGACTACCTGGATTTAGCAAGATTAAGAATCGGTTCGAGAAATCACTTTTAGTTACAAGGGAAAAAAGAATGAGTACGACCATGGTACTAAGGGCTGAGCATCCAAAAGTTGTAACAATACATATCTTGAAAACAGCCATGACCCAAATTACGATGAAACAAGGAAATGACGAATTTGATGTTCCGCGTATCTGATTCCAAAACGAAAAGAATGTAAACCAAAATATTCTCCGAAGATTTCCGTAACCTGTTACAAGCCTGTAAACTCACATGATTTGTCGTAGATAACAACTAGATATTGTTTTCTCACTGTAGAACCCAATCGTGAATCTATACTTGATCCATGCTCTGTAACCAACGATATCGTGAGCATTGGCTGCAGTGAGAGTAGCTGAACTGTCAGACCTGGAGAGTGAGGTTGGTGGAAATCATATCTGCAAGTTGGTCGACACCTAGGTCCTCCGATTTGATGATGCGTGGCTCCACGGCTCCTTCCCCATCCAGGTCACTTGTGTCCTCGTACAGATCCTCGTCTTCGTCTTCTTCCTCTAAGATTAGACGGCCTCCTCGGCCTTCAAGCAACGTTCCTATCTCCGCAACAACGTCGTTATCCTCAAGACCGTCGTTGTCGGCGATATTCAGGATGGTAAGGGCGGGGAGCTTGTCGGTAATAACATCCTTCAATGTAGCGTAGTTGGCTTCGGAAAAATCGTTACCGTTAAGGTTGACCTTTCTAAGTCTAGGGTATGACTGTTCGCCGAGAGCGGCAATGATTTCGTCGCAACCATCCTTCTCAAGCACACAGGACGAGAGATCAAGATATCGAAGGTCTTCGGCAGCGCGAATTGCATCTGCAACGACTTTCCAACCACGCACCCCTTCTTTGGCACCATAGTTTGCGATAACATTATCGCACAAGTTAAGATGCCTCAGGGATCGACATTTTGCTAGGGCAGAGGCGATGGCAATAATGCCATCCTCTCTGAGATCTGTGCGGAGCATGTCTAGTCGCTGGAGATTCGGATGGGCTGCGATGACTTCACCCCAGGTAGAGGCGGAGCCATCCTTGAGGAGATTGCGACTGATAACCAGACATTTCAGCTTGGAAGGCTGGTCAAGCTCTTTGCTCTTTTTCGCAGAGGTCAACAGAGCCTGCGCCAGGATTTGTCCACCCTGCCAGTTGAGACCGACATTGGCTAACTTGACAACCTGTAAGGAAAGGCAGTCTGAGAGAAGCGGAACGACGGGATCGACAGAGCGTTGTCCGAAGGCATTGTGACTGAGGTCGACTTCTGTAAGCTGCTTGCATTCAAGCAGAGCATTGCAGATGAATGTTAAAGCGGGGGGTATTTCGTCGATGCTCCTCGAAATGAAAATGCTAGAAAGCTGGGCCACCTAAGGTTGAGTGACGTGAGATCAATGAGGAGAATCAAGGGGAAGTATCTCAAGCCTTCAGTTTTGTCATTTTGCGAAGAACATTTCCCAGTCCCTCAGCAGCATCTACTCCCAAAGTGTTTCCGGTGAGAATTACTTCCTCTACGTCCGCTAGATCGATTCCCTTGAATAGGTCATCGATGGCAGCGGCGCTTTCTAGCTTCAGGCCTTGATTGCGAAGGTTCACGACGCGAGAGTTGATAAACATGAGGATGAGTAAGGTGGAGATGAAATACCCAGGTGGAAGGTCGAAACGAAACAAGCGCTTATGTATATGTGGCACCATTTCAACATATCACGTGGTATATCACTAGATTCACTACCAAAAACGGAAATCCGTGCCATATCTTTTCGTATCGAGTTGCAGAAGCGGCGAGAGAATTCACATCCTACATCATCCATTCTATGTCGGATATCCGGACGGAAAGCTGTAGGGTGAGATGCACTTCTAACCGAGGGTGAACACTGAAAAGGGCTTTGAGCTTTACACCACAAGAGAAATTTGGCAAGCCGTCTTTACTCGCACAGGAGATAGCTTGTTCTGAAATCACTGATAGTAACTGCGCTTGAAGAATGAAACCAGTCAATTGTAATCTTCTTATAACAGTAGGGTTATCTATAATTCCATCCTGGTGCCTTCAACCAAATATCAATGGTTCCCTATCATTTGCTCGTATCAATACCTCAATCTCGTACCGACGACCTCGTCGTCTCGAGACAGACACCATCAACTGCTGGATAATATCCAGCTTTGCTCGAACACAAGCATCCAAGTTCCATGGTATACCTAGTCCTCGTGGGACAAGCTTCAGCATATGCAGTTCTGAGAGAGAATTGGCGGTTTCCAATAGTAAACACTAGGCTGCATCAGAGTCAACCCATTCATAGAACGATGGAGCTCACCAAGTTTGGATCCATAAGGTCGACGCCGACAGTCAGCTCCTCCAACCCACGGCACTCCCTGAGCTGTTTGGCAACATTAGCGTTGAAACACCAGCTCCCTTGCGTCTTTGGGTATATCACAACAGATTTCAACGAATCCCTGTGCTGTGGTACACAACTTTGGTAAAACCGTTCCGAAAACCCATCCGTCCTTCCAACTCCCACAAAAATCCCATTGAACGAAACACTGATACGTTCAAGACCCGTGTACGACTCCAAATATTCAACAAACGCCTGATTGACATAGTCGACCACGACATCCTTCAGATAAATCCCTGTCCCAGAGAACGCAGACCAAAAGTCGACAGGAACGCAGCTATTCAAGCATAGAGACTGCAACGACCCAAAGTGCGGCAAGATATCCACAGCAGAGCCAAGCAAAAACTTGCTCAGGCCTAGATGCGTGATACTTGACGTGGAACCCGCTGGTAATTCATCAAAAAGCTTTGAAAGATCTGTATCAAAGGCACCGTGATCGACATCTGCAAAGCCGCCATCAAGTTGTAGACGTTTGAGGTGTGGACGATTGGATGCGATCACGGCTTTGGTGATGGGGAGTAGAAGACAGATGTCATCAACTTGGATGCTACAGCTTTGGAGGTGTTTGAAGTGGCAGATTTTTCGGATGGGGAAGATTCGGGGTGTGCTCCAGTCGCCTTTGAGATAGACGGAGAGGGAAGATATGGTTGTGAGAGGGGATAGGCAGTCTATGACGGATTCGAGAGCCCAGCAGGGGTCGTCGGCGTTAATTGTCCAGCTGTACGGCAAGGTTTAGCATATGATAAATTGTAAAGGTTACTGTTCTCACCTTATCGAGGTTAAGCCTTGTAAAGAGCGCAGAGCAGATTCGAAATGTGCTTTGGGCCATGATTCCGAGTCTTCGTGCATTGTGCATCCGCATTGTCGGGCAGACGAATCCAACGTGGGTATCCGCAGCTTGCGAACATAAGATCCGGCGCGTGTGCGGTTCTCTGCGATGTCTGCTAGAATCGCATGATGTCTTCTGGTATCGAGAGTCGTTTGTGAGAACACTAATGGTTCCAGAATGAGGTTCAGATGTGCGCATGTGGCTCGTAGGTTCGTCGTATTACCGCCAGATCCTAGCTATCCGCCGGAACTTGCGGTATGAGAAACGATGGACGAATATAGATTCTGAATGCAAGAAGCGCACCTCGTTTGCAATTTGATACAACAACTCGTTGGGTAGAGCCAGAATACCACAGCTAGTCATGGTAGGATGGAGCTGGAGCAATTCGGATGCGAGCTGGCGTTAAGAAGGTTGGGGTAGAAGAGCCGTGTACCGCATGAGGTTTTTTGCTGGGTTTTTTCTAATTCTGGCATGGGAGTCCTGGACCCTTTGAGTGACGGAATGTTTGAAATGAATTCGTAGAATCGGTACTAAAAGGGCAGCTTCCCAGCGGATAGAAGGTAGACATGGATGATAGCAAATTCTTCTGTGGCTTAGCCATGATAAGGAGGAGTAGAACGCGGATGAAGAGGGCGGATATTGCTCGTTGAGCAAATTTTTGGCCCGAATGACGCGATTCGCAGGAAGTTGGTCCATGGACCACGTCCCGAAGCACCGATTCACTTAGTTTCACTGCTATATAATCATTCGGTGACTGGACTCTTCCTCAATTTTACTGTGATACTCGTTGGATTCTCGCAACTCGCGGCGGAGTGCTTCGTGCTCGCAGAAAGGGAACACTGCGGTCTTGATTGGGTGTATCAGGCAGTGGGTGACGAATGTGCGTGTGCCTTTTAAAATTTGTGCCGTCTTCTCTTGCTTAAATTTTCCTCCAGAGAGTACTCAATATTGTCATTAATACACGATAACCATCGATATTCAGTCCCCTCAAACGCATCTCTCAACGATACCAGCCATAGTCGCATCCTTTCCCAGGTTTATAAGGATCATGGTTCCTCTCGCCATCACTTCAATTTCTTTTATTATCATCATTAATACATCCCCTCTACGCTTGTCATTCGCTTTGAAGACATACCAGAATGACGTCGGCACGGTTGTACCCACAGTGTTTTCTCCTGGGCTGTCATTGCGATGATACTGTGTCGGGGCATACCCAGTGATTCTATAGCTAAAGCTACTCCTTTCCTTGTCATGCGGTCTTACGAGCACTGAAAAAAACTGCAACTGTTTCAGACCCTTGTCATGCACTCAATGAAACAGTGTCACGTGTATATGTCGATTCGAAGAGGAGGAACATGCTGCTATAGCACTCGACCCAGGAGTGATTACCTTTGACAATGTCGACGATTCGTACATGACCATCCCACTTTTGCCTGATTATCCAGGGTGATCGGGAGAAGATGAGGTACATTCTAGCCCGTTGTCCCGAAAGTTTTCAACTCAATTTTCTGAAGGTATATTCACAATCATATTATTCAACTCCTCGGGGTATTCTTTGCCGCGGTGCAGCTACAGGTGAATTTCTTGCGTCTCGAATTCATTGCTCATATATGATGGCCTAATGTCTGATTTGATTCAATACAGTCATATTCAGGTCTTCTATCAAGTCGCCAAACATCAATTGAACTCGGTTGACAGGCGTGGCGCGGCCGTAGCGCTTATATGCGGACAAGTTTCGATCGAATCAACTTTCCCGAGGATATCCATGTATCCCTTGGATAGGAGGTCATTTGGAGGATCATTACAGAACGACTATAAAACTTTCTGTGCTTTCTATCCGAGGCCAGTAACGCTATTCCTGCGGTCATGGCGACTCTTTCCTACACTCTTGGCTTTATGCTGGCTATAGTCATGATTCTGCTAAAGACCCTTTTCTCTCATTTGAAGCAGCGAAGAACGCGTCCCCGCTACCCCTGGACCAACCTGGTAGCGTTTGGCCGGTAATCTAAAAGACATACCTGTCAAAATGCCGTGGATTGCTAGCTGAACTGGGTCAAAGCAATAGCGGTACGTCGATATTATTGAGTTTTTTCTCCAGGCACTGAAATTGCACCCATAGGCTATGTGAGTGCATTTGCAGATGTCGGAGATCACGCCTGTCCATCCCTCAGTAGCGCCAAGCATCTAACGACTTACTCGATAATCTCTCGTATCTACTCGCCAGAGGTAATGAAGATGTCCCGTGAAAATGTCGTAATGATTCTCTGTTGTGAGTCATTGGATGCTGATCTGTGTTCAAATCAGGACTGCTGGCATTTCAATATGGTGAGCGCAGGTTTATCGTATCGATCGATCCCACTTTGACAGATGAAGCCTTTCAGGATATGGCAGGCCTGGCGCAAGAACAGGAGGAGCACCAAACCATCAACACGTTCGTCCCAGATGGCTTGGCCAGTCCGTCTTCGTCCCTCTATTGAAAATGTATGTACCGTGCTCCTCAATAATCTCTTGATAGTCCTGAAAGGTTCATGGACCATACGACGTGTTTAGCAGGTTCGTCCAATACTGCCATAATTTTTTTTTGTTTGGGGGGTGCTGATGTGATTTACTTTCAGCCTATCGGGGGGGACTCGCTCTAACAACCCTGACTGGATCAAGGTTACCGACGCAACAACCCATCCTATTACTCGCAAAGAAAACGTCCACTCTAGAACGAACGTATGTGCCCCCCACATCGTATCAATCTGTCACGGTTTCCCTTGTGGATACTGTGCCCGAGTGGATGCCCGTTCTTTGGACCAGCACGGAGAGTAATCGATGAAACACGGAATACCTCCATGATCTGAGAGAGATTCCAGGACAAAAACGTACAGAGAGACATGGTGCTTATACTTGGCTAGCGGTCCGGTATGTTCTCATGCCATACTACAGAGATTTGATGCGGAAAACGGTGGCCTGTGCCGAAGTCATGCGAGAGAAGCTGGAAAGGAAGAATCGACCGAAGGAGCTAGAACCATCAAAGACATGGCCGCAATAGTGTTTGCTGCGAGCGCCGACCGGTAGGCATCCGAAGAAGCTTCGCAATCTCCTGGTTTTTGACTGTCCCTCTCCAGACTCTATCTTCAACTGGTCATTCTTCTTGGCTATGGGCCCGGAATCCTGAGGTACAATGAAGCTCAAGACGAGATTGATGCTGTTTGGTAGAGAATCGACTCCCAACTCTTGAGGACCGTAAATATCTACCGTATATTGAAGCATCTATCGGGAAACCTGCGTACAAATCAGCGTGCCACTGGGTAATGTATACTCAAGCGCTGAATCATGACAATTTCTGATTGCTCTATCACAGGTCTGCCTCACTATACGTACAGGAACGTCTACAACGATACTTCATTCCAAGTTACATTTGTCCGATCCATTAAATTTGTCAATCGTATTCACCTTGCCAGGTACTGCTGTCTCTGCTAAACATCTGGTAAAGATCCGACGCGACAGAATCTTGTAACTACTGACTAATTTGGGTGGACATGCAGGGCTATGACGCACGACGAAAGAGATTTACACTCAACTCCCGAGTTCAAACCTGAACGGGGAGGGGGGGGGGGGGGGGCGTTTTTTCAACGACAGCGGGTGATTCTAAACGATGATGACACATCTGCGTCGGCTTCGGGAGAGAGAGGCAGTGTGGACGACATATGGGCCGAAACGACGTGTGGTTAACGGTTGCGTCGTGCTAGCGTCCTTTGTCCATCGGCGAGAATAAAGACTGCAACACCCAGACAAAGATTGTGTCCGAGTTCTATTCGGATGGCCCCTCTTTTCGAGAGAGCGGCGTTTCTATTTTCAATCTTTTGTTTCTCACGTTCTTTGCAGATACCCCTTACCATGCACATGTTCCATAAACTCCACGGCACCCAGGCGTACGTCCATTATTGTCAGAAATCTAGTTGCTAATGAACTATCATATCACACTACCGTTTATGATCATATCTCCTAACCTGAGTGCGTATGTACATGATGTATTGAATTCATGAAAAAAAGGCAACACTGTAACTGGAGCGCACGCCTCGGAAAAATTTGGAATGAGACGGGAAAAACGAACAAACGGGATCGTACTTGCGCGACCATTCGGCCCGTGGTTCTGACGAAGCCTCTTGATTTCCCTTTCCCCCTTCCCACGTGAATACGGAACGTTAACCCACTGAGTGTGAGTGGTATCATTGCATGTAACGGTGTACCCCCTCTGTCATGTGTTCTCAAGGATGAATATATTGCTACTTTGAACGTGAGTGACCTGCATAGCGCCAGACCGAGCTCTGCTCTCAACCGATATCGATGTGATAATATGAAAGGTTTGCTCTGCCGCTAGCTTTTGCTGTTGGCGACACCGTGAACAGTGGACATCTGGAGGCTCTGACTAGGCGATGAATATCGGGACTATGTATTCCGAGGTGAAGATGATCTGCCCAAAGCTCGAAGGACCAAAGCCAACAGAATCCGGAAGACAGTAATTCTTAAAGTAGCGTACATGTAAACACATGTATGGTAACTTCCAAATGATAGCAAAAAGCTCAACATACAGATTACAGTTTTGAATTGCACCTTTCGATTCCCCGCCAAAGCAGAAACACGACCTTACCCATCCCAATGAGAGCCACCTCTGTCGAGCGTAAAACGTCCAATGACTGACCGCGATTGCGCGTCTTGTATACCTGTGGATCATCCTGCAACGAATGCTTCAAGGTGACCAACTTCGATGAAAGTGGAGCTACGCACAGAAGCCCCAACCTTCGAATCTCTCCTTGTTGAAGAACTGAGTCACGAATGCACCCTTCTTGTCATTTTAATAGGGTCACTTTTGCACAGCATAGTCAATGCAGGATAATCCAGTACATTCCAAGCATTGTGTAGTCATATACGCTAGTAACCAGACACGGGCAAAGTCATCAACAAACTTTGTTAATGCGAGGATGTTAACTCACAAACTCTTCCCATGTGGCGCTCCCCCGTCGGATCACAGGTGTCAATGATCGCATCCGCAGCCTCCCAGTACAGTTAAACGGAACTGTATCGCTCCAATACCTCCAATACTCCTCCCCTTAGGGTCCGTCGCCGTTTTTGAGCTGCCACACCCTCGTACACGGATGCACTCTTCTCCGAAGACACGTAATGCTCGGGTGTCCTGACCGTCAGGAGCGCCATATGAGTATTCCAGAGTCGCCGGAATTTCATTATCGCCTCGAAGGTCGTCTATTATAACCGCTTGAGGATGTCCGCGAGGCCATGTGAGTACGAAGGTATCAAGGCTTCGTTGAGGATGCGTTACATGCATCTAGAGAGCTCGATGTGGATGTATCGGCGGTGTTTTCCAAACGATACTAGACGATTCAGTTTAGCACGCATGTCATGACGAAAAGGCACCTACCTCATGCCCAGCCTTCGCCAAGCCTTTCTTGTCATCTC
>JAYKXP010000328.1:0-25906 GCA_037176845.1 Paramarasmius palmivorus | reverse complement strand
AATCAAGACTGCATAAGAGAATTCTATTTAAGAATACACGAGTCGAGCTCCTTTCAATACCCTTCTCGCTCCCCCACACTCACCACACTACCATGACGATAGCACCAAGCAGTGCCTCTGCGCTCAGTGGACTTTGGGCTTTTGCTCGTGTCTACATACAAGCATTTATCTAAACACGCCCCAGAATCTTTTCATCGACAAAGAAGGCAACAAGTACGTAGGTGGAAAACTCGAGGCCGTCAGGACTCTGATTTTTTGCCCAACCACAAGAGCACTTGGAATGTCCATGGATCCAATGAATTGCCAAATTTAGGAGATCCTAGAGTTCCATAGCGCTGTGGGATTTATGAGCGGATCTTATTGTGCGGAGAGACCTTGAAAATATTATCTTGGATTAGTCAGTTCATGGTATTGACTCCTCCTCCTAACCGTGAGTATGCGGTAACCACGTGCTCATATTCACAGTCACCGCTCTACCAGGTTATACTCATTGATGTCCTAGTTTAACCGTATATCACACCGTGGTTGCCGAGATGGACCAGGCGACTCGATACGAAAATTTTTCCTAGCGAGTTTATGTATCATGGGAGTTCATTACAATGGTGCGTCAACGCGGACCTGTGCATCCCCTGCCAGGCCAAGAACATCCCACGAACGACCAGCCCATCAAGCCAGCCCAAGTAATACTCCTTAAATTTACTGCCTGCTTGGCAGGCGGTGATCATATTCCGATTTCATTATTCGCATATAATCATGATGTAAGTTCCTTTCTCCAAATCATCGTAGTTCTATACCAGATCGCTGCGACTTGCGAAACATTCATCTCTTTTCGCTGTGAGATATCTTTGTATACGCTCTCCTACCTTTCGGTGTTGCAAACTGTGTTAACTTACACGTCTCGAACGACTTCAGGGATAGAGCCTCCATGTTGGCAGTCATCGAGCCAATGTCTTTATGTTGATTACCTGTTGCTGTTGTGCAGACAGGTATTGATATAACGAAAATGGAAATTTCGGATATGAAAAAACGAGATCAGCCAGTCTCGCTTCTTTGGGGATATTTCAGAAGGATTCAAGGCTGCCAGTGAAGCGCCGGTCCCTCGGAGCATACGGAGCGATCTGGAAATTTTTCGTTCAGCACACACTTTTCTATCAATGGAATGAAGTATTCAATAACGTTTGCGGAGACCAAATGAACATCGTGCACAACCCGATCACACTTTCGAATGTTTATGATTTGGGTGTTTCCATATTCCAAGTTTAGTCTCGGATTGAGTCAGATTGCGGACATTTTTTGGTTTACTAGGTTTCGTAATACTACACGTTTAGATCCATCTCTGTTCAGAAGACCGACGGACCAAGATCTGAGACAGATCATTTCCAAAGTACTCGAAATCTTCCACAATGATATATGAACAATCATATCCCTCGCGGCATCACTCGACCGGGATGTCATCGCGATATGATGTTATTTTATTACCTATTATATCGTTCGAACCATCAGATTACACGTTTTCTCAAAGGAGAGGTACCCAACGGCAACTCATAGGACAATAATAATTGTCATACGTCATATCTCGTAACAACTCCGTTCTCTCTGTAATTTTTTTTTGTGTCATTTCTTCTTGATTCTCTCTTTTGCGTATATCTGCTATCTGGTCATTAAGTGCAGCTATATCAAGGCTAAAGTATCTGTGCAGCCGTGGAGACAAACACATCATAGCAAAACATTAAAAAAGGAAGTTTCAAAGAAGTTGTATGCAGATCCCGCCAAAAGAAGCGCTGAAGAAGCGCCGAGCTGACCGGAGAAATGGATCACATTGAATATATTCCCCTTTTTGCTCCGCAACCATCATGGCATCGATTGAACGCTGACTTCGAGTTTCTTTCACTAAGCAATGCGCTCTATACCTTGTATCAAAAATGAGCTGATGAATCAAATGTGTACTTCCAACATTGTGAAACTTCCTTCGTCTCGACAGAAATCGATGGTCCGTCTCCTCGTCTATCATAACTTTCCCAAATCAACCACCCCAATCTACGCAAACAGATACTGGCGGCAGTACTCAAGTATGGTCCCATTCGTGGGTAGTATGGGCAACATCTGTGGGTGAGGCATATCACATTATCACTCATCCGTGTTTTTTTCCTTATCATGTTCAGACATCTTGTTCGTAGTATCCCCAATTGACCTAGAGGAAGCGTCATCTCAGGTGTAGCTATGGCTTCCAGACTGATATGTTGCACTCTTCACGTCTCCATGTGTCTCAGCATCATCAAGAGGGTTTTAGAGCGCTACCTGCACGGTTGATGCAAGTCAATAAATATAACTGATGGCAAATCTGGCCTGACTTTCTCCGTCACTATGCATGCAATCCATGTTCATGGACGTGTTACCAGCTCTTGCTTACAATATCCGCGCTATTCCCGCATTCATATCGCTTGACAGCATTCAAATAAAAACCACTCTAAGCCTTTTAGGATGATCACGACAAGTTGCCTTCGCATGCGAGGAGATTGCGGTGATATCCTTCATTATAACAATCAGTTTCTCCACTATTGACTTTTCGAGTATAGACAGGTTTTTGAGTAGTATTAGTATTTGTTTCCGCTCGACAACTCCCAAATGCCTCGTGGATTTCGCATGTTTCCCGCGCGTGGTAGCCCTCGACATCGTTCGTGCTTTGTGTCGTTTTTACAGTAACGATTCCTCGTTGATGTGCTATTGAGCTGTTGAACTGGGCATAAGGACGAAGGTAGCCAACAGAAATTCAAGTTCTGTAAGGGTTCAAGCAGGACATTGACCTCATGATAGATGTACAGGCGGCCGTGTCACGGTGTAAGCTGTGCAGCAAACGTGCTATAAAGCGAGGTTCGTTTAAAAAATACACGAGTCAGGACCCTTTCTCTGTGCCCCCTTCACTCCCTCACCCATCACCTAATTTTTTTTTTTATGTCGAAAGCAGGGAGCTGTCCCACCGAAACTGCGCAGCTAGTGGGCCTCGGTATTTTGCTCCCTGTCTACACAGAAACAGCTTACTTCTTCAGCGCACCTGTACTTCTTCTTGAGCTCCCCCATGAAGACTTTGGCTGTGGGCGCCTAGGTTCAGACTTGCGATCAACATCAATAGGACTATTCCTGACAGCGAACTTCCAGTGGGCGGTATCCAATTGGGGGAATCATCACTCCTTGTTGGTCCTGAGAGTAATGGTGGTCATCTGCCATCTTGTCGTGTCGGTGACATCAAGTTACCCTGGCTTGAATGTCCAGCTTGTCTCATGGTATGGCTGCTCTTCATGGACGGATAATCAGCTGCTGATTTTTTGCTGCAGTCTTCATCCAATCTACGAGGATACTCAGTGGTGTCCAAGTTGATTAGATATTTATTGCCAGGAAGAACCACGTAGCCGTTACCAATTTTTTTCGCAGGCTTATGTATCATGGGAGCATTTGCTCTTAGTTTGTGGCATCATAGCGAGCTTCATTACAGGCGGGTCGACCATGTCTTGGAACCCTCCGATTGCTTTCACTCCGAGTCATACCTCCTAGCGAGCGACTCGGTCATTCAGCTGGGCAGTGGTTTGTTCCAGGTGATATTGGCATCTATACTGGATGTTGTCGTGAACGCTCAGCAGGGAATCATGAGGTATGGCTTTGGAGATAGTTGTCTCGGGGAGCCGCACAGTCAACCTCACCCCAGCCTTGCCTCTCTGACGCTTTCATATAACATGCTGTACATTCAACTCTCGGATCGACCAATAACACAGCATAATGGAAGTTCTATTACGCCATCTCTTCAGCGCGACACTATAGGTTGGATAGCTGCATCATTTCGGAAATTCGTCGACTCTTGTATCAAAGGTTGGGGCGAGTTGATCTCACGGGAAATGACACATTTTCTATATCTTTCGGGACTACAATTATTGCTTGAGATAGAGACGTCTACCCACTTGAATCTACACCTCATAGGAGACCGCGAAGAACAGGATCAGTCATTTAATAAAATCCTTGCATCCATGCTGGAGAGCGCACCACTTATTCGTATGGGTATGATGGGTCTTATGCATATGGAGATGGGTAGTAATACTTATATGGAAAAGGATCAATCAGTTTCGCCTTCGCAGCATTGATCTAGGCGATACAACCCGCCAAGCGTTCAAGGCGAACGAAATGCCGATGCCTCCGGAGCATAGAGATCAATACGGAATGTTTTCGTTCAGTCACCACTTTTCCATCACAGGTGGCATGTTCAGCAATGTCTTGGGACACCAATTCAATACACGACTCGCGCTTTCGAATATTTATGGATTCGGCGTTTCCATATTACAAATTAGCTTTCGTGAGTGGGGCATGTTTATTATGATCTCCGAGTCAGCTGATCCTTCGCATTGATACACGTTTAGATTCACTGTTCGGGGGTCAGCCGGGCCTAGACACAAGACAAATTGCTTCCAAACTGCTCGAAATCCTTCCACGATTGATATATGAACAATTCATATCCCTCGTGGCATCGCTCAACCGGGATGTCATCGATACAATGTTATTTCTTACCTATTATTCGTTCGAGCCTCAGATAACACGTTTTCTCGGAGATATACAAAAGCAACTCATAGGACAATGACACAACAACTCCGTTCTCTCGTACATTCTTTCTTTTGATTTTCTCTGCATTTCCGGCTACCATACCATCTCATCGCCACTAGTATGTTAGCGAGGCAGTGACCATACCTATTACTCTTTGTCATCATCTAGCTTATCTCGTGCGGTTTGTCTGTGCAGCTATGTAGACAAACTCATCCGGTAGGCCATAAATCAAGAGGAAGTTGTATTGGCCAAGATAAGCGCCCAACAAGCGCCAAAGCAGTGATGTGATCGATCACGTGAGTCTATTCCGCCTTTCTCCGCAACCATGTCATCGATTCAACGCTAACTTCAAGTTCTTTCGCTGAGCAGTATGTTCTGACTTCAACCCGTCTCAAACAGAAACTGATGGATCAGATGTGTACTTTCAGCATCGTCATCCCATTCAAATCCTATTCTTGGAATCCCTTCCGCCTTCTCGACAGGATTTGATGGACATCTGGTCTATCGTAGATTCCCGAATCCATAATTCAGACGCTGTGTGACAATACTCAAAGTATCGTTCACATCCGTGAGTGAGGCACACTACTACACATCACATTCGGTGCCTCCTTGTCATGCTCTGATGTCTTGTCGTATCCAATTAATCTAGAGGGAAGCGTCACATCGGGTGTATTACTTCCGGACCGATATGTGGCGTTCTTCATGCCCCCATGGGCCTGGTCATGTTCAGAGCGCTACCTGCACGGTTGATACAAGTCGATAAGTATAACCGACGGCAAATAATGTTCATGGCGTGGTCATCAGCTTTTGCTGTACAATCTCCGCGCTATTCCCATTCATTTCGGTTGACAGCGTTCAAATAACCACTACGTTACGTCTTTTGGAACCACTCGAATATAACTTTTCATGCGAGGAGGTCAAGGTTTATCCTTCATTATACAATCAGGTTCTCCACCATTGACTTTTCGAGTCTAGGCAGATTTTTGAGTAGCATTTGTTCCACTCAACAACTTCTTACTGCCTCGTGGCTTTTGCATGTTCCTACACGTGGTATTCGGATTGCCCCCGACGACTCTGAATCCTTCCTCTGTGGTCTGCGCCGTTTCCACTGTAATGATTCCTAGCTGATGGTCTTAAATTCTAGCTGAACTGGCCACAAGGAGCAGGAAGGTAAAGATAACCACCGTAAATTCAAGATGCGCTCACAAAAGGCGAACATGTGGGTGGGCTGTGTGCAAGCTGTGTGTAGCGAACACGTGTTAGAGGCAGTACATATAAAACGCACCCGAGCTTACCTCCTTTTTGCGTCATTTTGATCCCTCACTCACTATGTTGAAAGCAGGGAGCTGTACCGATGAGGATTTCAGTCTTTGGCTCATTCTCTACACACAAACAGTTTTCTTCCTCGCTCCCGTATTCCTTTCTATCGGGTATGAGCAACTCAACATTCCACGTGAACTTCTTCTCCCATCTATAGCGGGAGTGTTCGTAACGGCCCTCTTCCAGAAAACAGTGCCAAGCCCAGGAAACTATCACTTCTTGATACTGAGAATGCTGGTGGTCATCAGTGATTTTGTCATATGGACGGCACCTATAGAATTGCCGTGGCTTGGACGCCCGAAACGGTTTATGGTATGGCTTCCCCTTATGGACGGATCACGGATTGCTTACACTTTACAGCTCTCGTCCGATTTACTAGGATACTCGCCAATGTACAAGCTGAAAACATATTTATTGGTCCGGCTGCCACACGGAACTAGGTGGCTCCTACCAATTTCTTTCTCCGGCTTGTGTATCATAGCAATGGTTGCTCTCTGTTTGTGGTGCGGGAGTACGCGGAGTGTCGATGAGAACCTGGATCTTCCCCTTCGCCTGACCAACCTCTTCATGGGCGTCCCATTCACTGACAAGGAGAATGGATCGCACTTGGTTGCTGCGCTCTGCGTGATACCCAAAGTTATATTCGTCATCGCGTCGATTTTGTTGGGCCTCGGGATTCTTTGGATTTGGTTGCGATATAGCTTCCTTCGCAGTAAACGCAATCAATCTCACTCTACCCCTCCAGCATCTCCGCGATACACCCAGCCTTCAGAATTACTGCACCCAATAACACAAATCTACACCGTTATATCATCCAACACCATGGTGTTGATATCGGTGGTGACCTTTCACGTTCGGGAAAACGTCAAGTTGTGGAGTCAAATTTGGAGACCGTTCATCCTACCGGGAATGTTATTTTTGCTCTTTACTTCACTTTCAGTACTCCAATTGGCTCTAGAAACGGATATGTCCGCCAGACTAAATCGACACCTCATGGGGAAACACGAAGAAGATAATCGCTCATTCCTTGTGCGGCTGCTGGAGATCGTCCCTTTACTTCGTTTCTGTTTCACGGCAACGACGGAGGGTAGCCTGAATCATATAATACGGAAATGGGTTTCGAATAGGATCAGCCAATTTCGCCTCGCTGGCGCCGAATCAGCCTATTCAATGCGCCAAGCGTTCAGGGCGAACGAAGCGCCAATGCCTCCGGAGCATAGAGAGCAATATGGAATGTTTTCGTTCAGCCGCCACTTTTCGATCGCGGGTGGTGTATTCAACAATGTATTGGGATACCAATTCAACACGCGGCTTGCGCTTTCGAACATATATGGATTCGGGGTTTCTATATTCCAAATTAGCTTCGGTGAGTGTGGCGTTTTGATTTACAGATCCTTCGAACTAATGCACATTTAGATCCACTGTTCAGGGGACAGGCGGGTCAAAATCTTAGAGAGATCACTTCCAAAGCGCTCGAGATCCTCCCGCAATTGATATACGAACAATTCATATCCCTCATGGCATCGCTCGACCGGGATATCATCAATACGATGTTATTTCTTACTTATTATTCATTCGAACCTCAGATTACACGTTTTCTTGAAGATACCCAACGGCAACTCATAGGACAATAGTACCCTTTCGTGCCGAATTGTTTCGTGAAGCACTCTTTTGCTATATCTTACCCTGATCTGATCTTGTACAGATTCTTAGGATATATCAATCTATTCACTTTCACATGCTTTCCGGGTGCTCCCTCGAACTTGCGAGCTCAGGATGAGAAACGTCGGTATGAAATTTGAGGTACCGTGAGGTTATTGTAATCAAAGGTCTTGCGTGGGCTCTGAAGTACACCACCGAGTTCCCTTTATTCCGTCTTCCCTTGTTTTCCTGGATCGTACAATATAATTGCCACTACTGTAGGTGCAATAGCTCCCTAGGCGAGACATCTAGGTGCGGTAGCTCAGAGCCTTGATTCACCCGCAACCTGGACAGTACGAGGTTTTATAACAAGGTACTGGGGCAGAAGAAGACTCTATCGAAGACGAAATAACGGGCTTGTTTATATAGTGGTGGTCTGGGTAAACAGGTAATAGGTATTCGGAGATGGTACAGTAAGGAACGTGTAAATGTTGAGAAGTAGGTGTAGGTGTTACAGTAGACCTTGATCGTAAGTCAGATATGCCTCTTTTTAATGATTCTTTACACTGAATGGTACATAACACTGCAGGTTCAACGTCCAAGAAACAAACAAAGAAGCTGAAGCCTCTTCCACGGTCGGCTGGCAGAGTGTCATTTGTGGAATTATCATACTATTGCTTGGCTATCGTCAGTCCAAGACGCATATTACACGATATGCCCTACAGATCACAGCTGTTGCATATCTGCAAAAAAAAAAAAACTATGGTGTAACTGGAAATGCTCCCTGCAAGGCTCGAACTTGCGACCTCAGGATTACATCACGATAAGCAATGTCATACGCACTAGTATGAGACCTGCGCTCTAGCCAACTGAGCCAAGGAAGCATTGGCAGGACGTTCGATCACAGCTTTATGCATGTTTTTGACTTTACGTTACTTACCAAACCCTAAACCTATTCATTTACGCGTTCGCTTCGTTTCTTTCCGCAACCACGATGACTGTTCGTTCCACCAGTCAGATTGCAGATACCCGGTGCGTCGTGCTATCCTTTCTCTTTTTGAAAGAAAGATGGTTTTGACTCGCTTAGCAAGGCAGAGCACGCAAAAGCTTTCGTCGAAGGTCTGGGGATTGTCTCTGTGAAAGTGGATTGTGGTGATACGTTGGGCTGGGATAGGTGTGCAAATTGTCGAGTGTTGGGTTGGATCAGGTTGGAGAGGTGCGGTACCCTTTTTTCTCCGTGGATGCTTGAACAGATGACTGAATGGGCTCAAAAGAGCATAACCGTCACCCAAGTTGTCAAGGCCACCTACGAATGCGGACCGGCACCACGGTTTTCACACCAAAGACATCCTCGTCTATACACTCGCAATCAGTCGAAGTACTCGGCCTAGCTATCCCAACCCCGAAAACTACTTTCATGTTCGACGTAACAATCTGCCTCCCGCCGTTCGTTTTCCGCGTAACTACAATGAAGGGCGCCAGCGATACCCGACAAGTCTCGCAGAATGTTCAGTCGTGATACCCAACCCCTTTCAACGCCGCCAACTCTTCCTCTTCACTTGAATGCAGTGGTCGATGACCTCTCCCTTTGCCTTTTTTGGTTCCAATATTGACATGGAGCCTCCGCCGCGTAGCCTCCTTCCGTCCTTTCCGAGACCTCTCACCCTGCTAATACACCATTCACGGCTTCGCCTTCCTAACATCAATAGCCGCCGTTATGGGTTCCTCCCTAACGAAGGGCGCAGGAACGCATGTGTAGCGGAGAGTGGGTTGGAGTTCATGAGGCCTGAGGGTTCCAGGGTTTATCGCTCTTTACCCAAGTCACACTTTCTCCGCCTGCCTTGTCACCTCATCGTGAGGAACGGAACGAACATTCTTTCCTTTCTCCTTACGCACACTCGAACCGACATTACTCCCCTCTTCCTCTCCCCTTCCCGAACCTACGCACGCACTCGTACATCGATGAACACCACGCGCGGATCCTTCTCCCTCGACTGGTATGGGTGTCGTTAGCACATCACATTCCTTGATAGTCAAAAGCGTAGCTATCGGTGACCACGTATACCCCCTGGTACCTCCTCGTTTAGTGGCGAGCGTTCAGCGTGGTATGTTCGAGTGCTCCACTAGCTTGCTCCAGTACTCAACGCCTCGAGGGAAGCTACGTAACAAGCTTCCGACACCAGAGTCCATACAACCACTACCACTCAATCGTTGGGTACATTCTCCACTATCGTGCTATGGGTATGTATGTGTACTATCTTTCCTTTATAGCCACCGTTGACTTGTCGAATAGGATCCGAAGCCTTAATGCACAGCCGCAAATACACGGCAAACCTCGCACTGGGGCCCGCACATCCAAGATCGATTCAGCAGCGTGGAAGGTGGCGATGGGGAGACAGGTACGTCTATAGTCCTATGCTTGTCAATAACCGGAATCCTGATCTCCTTACAGTCTATCCCTCGACAACGCCTAGACACTCAATATTCCCCTCCGTTCACCTGTCTCGAAACCACTTCGTTATTCACGGGCAGCCTACCAACGCCTGGTATCGAGTCCCAAACTTTCCGGTTGGAGACGCCACAACCCACCTCCTGCCTAGACTACTGCTACCGGCTATTTCCTATCCCCTGTCTCTTCCTTTCCGACCCACCCCCTTCCAGATGGAGAACACCCCTATCGGGTATGGGTGTGGGATCCGTCAACAAGAAAGCGTACCCCGTTTGGGACGGTGTTTCTTTATTCCTTCTCTGGTTCAGCGATCTTTTCACTACACCGCGCGTTATCATGTACGCTGTTTGCCGTTGAATAGGAGTACACACCTGCGTATACCCGGACAGGCTCGAGGAGTGCGTATATTCAGGATTGGGGGAGCTGGTGAAGCGCTATGGGAGACGGGGAACAGGTACGTGTACAGTCCTGCGCTGTTCGTAAACTGAGTTCTGATTCATTCATAGTCCATTTACCGACATGTGTTAGCACCATCCTCGTTCAATATGCTCCTCCATGACCTGATTGCTAAACCTCGTTATGCATCATTTCGAATCCACCACTTCCTCGATATAGATTACGTAACCATCTTCCGACGTAACGTGGTGTCTCGTAAAGCATATTCCTCAGCCTTCGAATGCCCGGTCTCGACTCGGATACCTTATATGGGACCCTTGGTGGTGTAGTGCTGAAGTACCGGAAACGGTACGTGTTATACTCCACATACTGTGTTCCAAGTCCAAGTTGCTGATTCCCTGCTTAGGTTCTTTCACCTATCGACGTACGCCTACCTGAAACCTCCGTATCGACTATCGGGGTGTCCTTCATCGGTGGCCTGGGCAATTGACGGAGATTTCTGTTATGTTGGAATGTGAAATGAGTAGATCCTGGATATGACTGGAGCTACATAAGCTACAGTTGTGCTTGTGTTATATCAGGCCCGGGTGTACTCAAGCGTGTATTATCGCGAGCCCATGGTCTTATCCCTCGACATGCCTCTTCCTCGAGGTCTCTTACGTCACCATCTTCCGAGACTTCCACTCCCTCTCCGGCGGCGGGACTGAATTCTGATGTTCTTGCAGCCTATTCACCGACATGTGTTAACACCATCCTTACTCATTATGCTCCTCCATGACCTGATTGCTACATTATCTCGAAACCACCACTTCCTCGATCTACAGTACGTCGCCATCTTGCGACGTCTGGGTATTCGCAGACCGGACTCTCCTCAGGCCTTCCAGTGCTCGGTATCGACTCGGATACCTCATCTGGGAGTCTTGGTTGTGCAGTGGTGTGGTACGTGTTATACGTTTGGCTATGCAAGGAGCGTGAAATGACTAAATCCTGAGCTACATGGCACGATAGCTTTTGTGTTCGTGTTAGATTAGGCGCACCCAAGCGTGAATCATCGCAAGTCCATGATGAAGACCCCCGTCCGCCCCTTCCTCGAGGCCCCTTACGTCACCATCTTCCGAGACGCTTTCACACCCTGTCCAGCGACGGGACTCGCTATCCCGTATGCTTGGTGCTGCCCTGGTTTCTGTCAACTTTGATTTGACGATAAGGCTCAGATGAAGATGATTACGCGTATCTATCTTTGGTATCTTACTTCCGGCGTTCAGTCATATCGCAGGCTTTGTGATTCCGATTCCTTTCGGGTTGGTGCTGAAGATGGGTTTTATGAATTTTTACTGCTATTTCTGTACTGGAATAGATCACACTGAGGGGTACGTCTGTTCTTTTTCCTTTACGGTATGATGCATATGCTGAAGACGACTTAGCCATCGAGCAGTGCGTGTCCTATCGTCCGGATTAACAATGTGAGATCCCGCAAACAGCTATTCATGATACGTTCATCGTCGGTAGGATAACAATATGTTGGTTTCGACGTCTGTATTATAGCGACACACTAAACTCGACGCAGGGCTCGAACTTGAGAACTGGTGTTGGTTCGCATAAGCCCTGTCACATGCTCGAGACTTAACCCTAAACCCAATGCACAGTTTTGATTTCCTTCTCCCATGATCGCGACAACTGGCTAGCTTCTATCCAGCTCAGAGTGCCACAATGTCGGCAAAGCCGTACAAATTGTCGAGTCTATGCGGATGGATGTGAACCTGAACAAGAGCGGTTCAGAGGTCAAGCGCTGGAGTCGTCTTTGACGTTACACACGACTCACGAGTATAGAAGTACTCGTTTTTGGGACCAGGAAAAAAGGTTGCCAACTAATCATACATTCATTCAACAGAGAACACTCACCACACCTCGACATACAGTAGCGAAGATACAACAAGTGTACTTAATCTCTGCTCGACGATTTGCAGCTCTCAAACGCCATAGCGGCGCCCTGACGCACTTCTTTCTCATTATCGTTCGCTCATGACATAGAAAGGCATCCTCATCAGGAAAAGGATGGGCCTGACCTTATCTTCACTCGACAAAGCTATTTATTCATTGGTTCGTCAGACTCGGCTTTACACAATGAGATTCCCCAATTTGATATCCATCAATATTTCCCCGCAATGCTAGACAAGATCATCAAACTCGAAACATCAAAGCGGCAGTACTCGAATAGACGCCTTTGCTTACTTGATTTTGCGACCAATTGGATCGTGTATCGCTGCGCTCAAGGTCCTACAGCAGCGACTATTCCAGGCTAATTCAGCGCTTCTTCTTTTTAGAAGCCGAAATTTGCAATGCTGCAGCCCGTGGGCATCGGTCATTTCATCTGTCGTATATGCTTAATTGGGATTTAGGTCTGCCAGAGTGTATTCGTTCGAATACTGACGTGTCGAAGGGACTTCCTATACGCAAACCGGGACTTAGCGATTTCACTCAACATGGCACATTTGCAGAGCTTAATGTCGAAGCGTTGGTTCTGTCTCAAGTTTCATGAAACAGACATCTCCCTCCTCTGTAGCTTTGATACCTTGGCATTCCTAATGTATCAAGCGCTCACGGCGACATTCTCCAAAGCCGACCTATTTTCGCTAGCTCTATCGCCCATGTGGTGCTGTCATTTGGGCGCTGCGAGAGAACTCTTACTATTAGACGCGAGCTCGGTGTCAAGATAAAAGAGCTTTGTAATACCTCTCACGACAAGGATCTTGGACACTTTCACTATTTATTGGCAGATTTACTGTTCTAGTGCATTCTCAACTCTAGTTCCCATGACACGCAAATCCAAAACGAATGGACGACGTACTGCCAAAACAAAGAGAAACTTTCATGGAGCCCGTTCCGTGAATGGGCAAGAAGGAGACAAGGTGCGTGGATTACAATACGTGTATCCAACGGTTCCTAAAGTGCCTATCTCAGGTCTCTATTCCAGTGGGAAATGGTACAGAAGAGCCGAGCAAAGTAAGTCTCTATGTCGCACTTTCAAGTGTTGACAGGAGCTTGAGCAAGCATATATGCACAGAAACACAACTTGAAAGCGCCGATTTCTCACAACAATGTTCACCTTCACGGATTACAGCTGCCAGGGCCTTTTAAGCTTTCCGACTCGGGCAAGGCTTCAGGTCTCTTGACCCCATCCGACTCTGCTACTGTGATTGAGAGTTTTCAACAAGTGAGCTTTGGTTTATGCATTTACACACGGGAATTATATGTAACGTCTTTTGGCCGCAGGGCTCCAGCGAAACAATATATGCCCAACTCGAGCTGACCTCCAATATGCCATGGCGTGAGCAGCTAAAGCTTGGTCGGGGAGTAGATGCCATCACATGGCAACCTAGGAAGTCTGCATTCACTCATTCGGTCGAAGATGAAGGGAAAAGGATAACAAAATGCACAAAGGAAACCTACAATATTATTACCAGAAAACAAGCAGAGCTATCTCAAGGAGGATTCGGTATCCACTCTGGTGCTAGCTTTACAGACACGGGCCTGATCTCTGCAGAGATCAAAGGCTTACTGTCAACCATGTTTTCCACCTCAAACTCCTCAGAGAGCTTTTGTCTTCATTGCAAACTCGAAGGGGGGTATAAAACCGAATATCCGGTGACAAAATTCTCCTTCACGGACAAGGCCCGGAGTCTATCTACACAGGAATTTAGGAAGATACATGGGGACTATTTTGTTTCTGGGCGAGAGAGGGGATTTAGCTGTGATATTCTCATATTGTGCCAGTACGTCATAATTACACTGTCAAATTCCTCATCGCTCAGCTGCATGTAGGACAACAGCACAGGTAGACAACACTTCCTTCTACACCGAGGTTACGGCCCGTTTGCAGAACATTCTTCATGGCGGGATCCGGACTTCTGACATCGAGATTCACAGCAAGAGGTACAATATATCGAATTATAAATTTGAGACGAAAGGGTGCAGTACCGAAGGTGAAGCCTTCAAGTTCGACACGTCGGAGCTTCAGAGCGAGTGCAGTTTAATTGCCACAGTATCCACAATGTTCGATCGGGTGAAGAGTAATGCCGAAGGCGTTGAACAAGTTGCCATCCTGGATCATTACACGTAAGTGTGGTATACTATTCCGGCGCTTCGAGGCTAATGATCTGGGTCACAAGAAATCTTGATGACAGGATTCTCCCAAGAATATCAGGTATCGATGACGAACTCCTGGGCTATTGCCACGACCTGTATCACTATTGCGCCGAGTTCAAAAGCCTTCTCAATCATCTCGCACTCCATTCATACTCTTCTGAGCGCAAGAAAATGGAGAAGGTCATTAAATCATACCAACAAAAATCGAAGTCATTATCCCCAACCAATGCCCACGAGTTCAAATCTATGTATGAGGAGGCCAAGTTGCTCTCTCGTCTTTCGAAGAAACTCTGCAGGAATTACTACTTCCTAGGTCGCATGAGGAACATGCAAACCAAGATCAAACCTGGACGGTTTCCTGCCGGCAGGCATCGTACTGAGTATGAATGGGAGTGTGGACAAGTGGGAGGTCACCGGGGGAAAAAGAGCAGTCGCGAGTACTTCACCTTGAAGTTGGGTGATATAAAGGTTTGCAGGGCCAAATGGACATCCCCGGAGATTACACCGAGCATTGTAGAGAAGATTTTTGGCTTTGGACAACCGTATATGGAATTTAGGTCAGGAGCTGTGGATGATTCGGATTTCTCCCCAGATAGTCCACATGTCAGCTCACCATCGAGAGAGACATTCATATTTACGCTGAAGGAAGGCCCTGCTTATGTATTGGGTTGGAAGTTGTCGGTCAATTGGTATATTCCTCCATGGTCCATCGGACATAGTCCAGAGATCAGGGTTGCAGGAGAGAGGAATGGTATTCTCTCAGAAAATCTTCGTATTCGGTTGGACAATTGGACATCCGCTCGCTGGAAATGTGAAGTGACGTTCGTCTTGAAGGAACATTTTGATTTTCCGAAAGATGAACCGGTGAGTCTCTATACTCTCTATGAGATTGTTGTGTGTATAACAGTATTACCACAGAGCTGGGATGACTTTGCCGTAGAAAAGGTTACGACTAAGACTTATTGAATATGAAGCAATATACAGTATTGTTGTGAGTCAATTATACGGGACCACCAGGTCGCTGACTGATGTATTGGAACTAAAGAAGTTTTAAGAAATTACCTCCAGGCCGCCCGAACACCACTCGGCATAAAGAAACGTCCGAACAATTATTGAGTCGGATTGACGCTCAGTTCAGTCCATGTCATTGTAAATAATAAAATTTAGCAAGTCAACTCTCATAATGAATGACCGCCAGCGCAACCCGAAACCTTGAGATATCTGAATTGCTTGTGTGCGCTCCACAGAGTTAACAAATAGGCTTTTGGGCGCTGTCAGGAATTGGCATGTCCAACGATGACTATATGCATCCATGATGCATGATAGATTACCATGCTGCCTCGTGGTGATAAAATTTGAGAGAGGTTAGATTTACATTCAATGGATCACGGTTTCAACGCGCTGTTGCCGGCTTCCACTACTAGTACCTATTACTAGGGGACTTGGGTCATTGCGAAAGATAGATCGAGTATGTGGATATTAGATATTAGAAAACCTGCTATCATGATGGACCAACGTGATCAGCACAGGGGTTGTACTACATGCAGACAGGCAGAGAACGTTGCTACATGCGCACGCCAGTTAATATAGGCTCCGACCCGAGATTTGGTCTATGAAATTGATGAGGTCGGTGACACGATCGTGGGCAGCGTTGATATAGCGAGCGCTAGTGACTGAACGCCACATTAACATTGTGGTACTGTGGCATTGCCTATGCATCATTTCTAGCCTTTTCTGTGTCTGCCAGCGGATTGAGAAAAGATACCTAATCGCGAGGACAGATCCGCTCGCAAGTAGGAGATAGCAGTCAGCTTTGACGGCGTTTAAAAAAATAAGTATCAGCTGTATAAGCACTTTTGAATCTGATATCGGTAGGGCTAAGTATACGGTTATGACTGTGCCCTTTACGGCGACTCGGAGACTACGGTTGCGAGCTCTCCGTTACTGTGTCGTACAGCAAAAACAATTCGAATGCGACAACGGCCGTAACTATATTCTCAAAGTATTCTACAATTTCTAGTAGGCGCCCTATAGGCGCTGCATACCAAAATTGCATCTAGCCTATGCTAGAGAGTGCATATCTTAGCAAGGGAATCAATGACCTAAAACCTAAAACGTCAAGGACCCCGGATGTTCAAGCTACTTATCGGAAATTGATTGGAAGACAGGCAGGCAATACTTAACCTCAGGCTGGTCAAACGAGATCGTCTGGGTCTTGGGATTTACAGTTTCCAGTTTCCAGTTTTTTTCCAGTTTTGGCACGTGCCATCAGGCGCTAGCACTTCGCACTTCAGAACTTGGCCTTTTTTTCGAGGCCGGTCTATAGCAGGTTTATCGTTAATGTTTTTCTACCAAAGAAACAGAAGTGTAAGAGAGCGTAAGAGCAAGGGATGATGCAGAGATTGTGACTGTGCATCCATCCTCTGCATCGCTGTCTCAGAACTTCACTAGCTTTTATGAGCAAAGAATGACGAAGAAATTGTTTAGAACATAGAAGTACACATTTAGTTTTAGTAGATGTATAGACAGTGATATAGTCGATACAGTGTACCAAGAGGGCAAACTCTGCCTGACTCCTTTCCCACTGTTACCACGTCTCGCCTTTCTCGTTCTTGATAAGTGCCTGGCATTTTGACAATGACACCCTAAATATGCAAGGATGGACCTTGTTCTTCGTTGTCGAAAGTAGTTCATGACTGATGCATGCGAGTATTACTGGCACCAGGTGAAAGAAGGCGCATGAGCCAGGCCCAGTGTGGTATGGGTGTGTGACGGAAGGATCTCGCGTCTGCTCAGCATAATCGTTCGACAGGCGGATGACTCGGAGGTATTGGAGGCCGATAATAGGTACTATTGACAGTGCAGGCAGCAGTATTAGACGACACTAGGGTAAGACAGGGTAAGTACTGGGTTAAATTGGAGGTAATAATGACGCACTTAGAGAAAATATTGGCCCGCTACACTCCCCTCTTCACAACACACCAATAGATCCATCTTGGACAAGTGTCCGTGCTTGATAACTGGACCAGGTGAGCGACGGCGAGATGCTGAGGGACGCGTCAGTAGACACCGGTAATTGCCGAACACCGCCACACGTGACGGAATTGGAAAACTGGAAATGGAAAGCCGGAGGCTCAGACCTTCTGGGTCAAACTGGCAGGCCGCGCGTCTAACCCTAATTACATTCCACAACCACGATGAATGCTGTACTCGCTCGTGTTCTTCATTTTTGACGAACATTTAGCCCGTATTCATCCCCTATTTACCACCTGACTATCATGCCATCGCCTCACAAGATCAAGAACAACGTTTCCAGCCTGTTATGTAGTAACGCCTACGCTCGCTTCTCAACATTTATGCATCCCTTACAATCTCCGGTCCCCCATTACCCGTTTACCCGGACTATCACTATATAAACAAACTCATTTCCTTACCTTCGTTAGTCTCTTTTGCCCCAGTACCTGTACTTACGTTGTTATAAAACCTCGTAGTGTCCAGGTTGCGGGTGAACTAAGGCTCCAAGCTACCATACCTAGACGTCTCGTCTAGGCAGCTATTACATGTTACCAGCATTACCGTTTGCAAACTGTTTTGCTTAAGCGTAGAACTTCGTGTTCGTTGCGTGTTCGGGATCACCAAGAGTAATGGTTCTGTGCAGCCACCACTCTTACATCGCGCGCGGAGTATTCAACTTCATCCTGATTTTATTACATTGGCCCCGATAACGCGGGTCACACTTCACCTGGAACATTGAGGTTTCGCGCCCCATCCAGGTAGTAGGCGGTTACATGGTCCGGGTAAGCGCCAAGTAAGCGCTGAACAATAATTCCTTCGCGGTCTCGTACTCCGGCTCACACAAACTAGTTTCTGATATTTGATGGGAACTTCTTCGGCGTTATCGGAAGGGACTCGGAAGGGCTTGGGAATCTGAGTCTAGGCTCAGTCCAAAAAATCTTCCACGTGTCATGTTGAACGTTGGCTTCCCGAATCCCATCATTATCGTCGTTGACGGTTGACAATACCCAACATGGTTCCCGACCTACCGCCAGAACTATGGAACAGCATACTCGACGACTGTCCAGTATCAACCTGGAAGGCGATATGTCTCGTGTCAAAATCATACTACAAAATTGGAGGCCCTTTCGTATATCAGCGCATAAAACTCCGAGGCGATGAGCAGGCCTTGCGATGCCTTAATACGCTGCGAGGTAATACGTTGGCTGCAGGATGGGTAGAGGAATTGAGGATTGAGTGCGTCTCTATATCTTTCATACTTTGTTTCTTCGTCCTGAGGCAGTCAATTAGCTGGTTGATAAACTACCAAAGCTTGATCCCTCTCCTCGCCTCCGCACTACCCAACCTCAGCAACGTCAGTAGCCTCACTTTGGTTTCCCCGAGCGAAGGCTACGACACCAACTTATTCCGCGACTGCATATTTCCTCGTCTATCTTCGCTACAGACCTCCGCACGTCTTACCGAGTCCACGATCGCATTCTTGGTCCGCCATGCCCCAGCACTAGAAATCATCCATTTTACCCAGCATGAGGAAGATGACACGACTGCTCTGTTTCCGCCAACTCCATTCCCTATGCTCAAGAGGCTCACTGCGATGTCTACGGGCGTCGTAAAAATTCTAGGATACCAATCTAGTTTTCAGAATCTACGCGACATCACCATTCGATGGCCTGATACGGTACCCAAGCGAAACTATCACGCGGTGATACTATCGATCAAACAGGCCATCACCGGTATATCACCCGACGTATTTTGCCTTTCGGTATCGAGACCTTCGGATAACATGGATCTCATCCATACCATTGCAGAGCATCTTCCGCAAGTTACCAAGTTGTCGGTTGAGAGCACCGGTCATCTTGACAGGTCTACAGAGGTGAGTGATAGTGTTAAACATACAAACTTGCATCCTGAAAGCACTTTGAAGGAAGTCTGGCGATCGCTCACTAATAGCCTAAGCAGGCTTCCCAGGTTAAACGACTTTATTTGGCAATGGTCACCGCTATTCTCTTCCATCATTCTACCATTTGGAGAGGGACATCCGCTTGCGGTTCGCTTGGGAGAAGCTTGCCCTTCTTTGATGAAGTGTAAATTCTTCGGTATGTGGTCTACTTCCATGTGAAACCCTTACTTACATATCTCCGTACCAATCTCAGAACTCCATTGGAAACGAGTTGTTGGGAATGTCTGGGTTCCAAGAGCAGGTAATCTCTGGTTCATAGAACAGCTGGAAGAACGCCGATATCCCGGTCTAGATGAGCTCCTAGCATACATGGAGACCTTTGACCGCAACCATCCGGTGCTCAGGAGGTATCGAAGACCGTCTTTGACGCGTCAAGATGCATTGGATCTAATTAATTTAGGAAATGAGTGGGGGATTTGGGATTATAGACAAACAGTGCGTCTTTTAGTGTAGATCTCGGATAATCCATATGTAGCTCGTCGCTAACACATGTAGTACCATCAATCGCAACATGATCCTTGATGGAAACAGTGTGTCTAGTAGGTGGTAGCCTAAGCGGACTGTCCATCGCCACTACAGTTGATATTACTACCCTTGCGTCAATCCCTGATCTTCACCTGGATCGGCATCTGAAAACCTTCATGAAGTTTTCCGCGAACAGCAGGCGCCATTATACCGGTGGGAATCCTAACAATCTCAACACCCGGTGGTGCAATAAACTCGAAGTTCTCGATAAGGCTGCTGATGGCGGCTTGAAGCTCGAGTATACTAGAAAAATCATGAGATCTGAGGAAGGTGGACGAATTGAAGATCTGAGACTTACGCAAAACGCCAGCTGTAGGGTCAATCGAACGTTAGGTGACCTGAAAATATAAAATCGAACAGTATGGGTTCTAACTCACCCAAGGCAGGCTCTAACCCCAGCGCCTGAACGTGAGTTAGTCAATAGTGTATTCCATGGCAAAAGTATGTTGACTAACCGAAAGTCATCCTGTAGATGGCAAGCATTGAGCTGTAGTTTCGGGATACCAAGACACCAACTTACAAATTAGCGAATACTCCAACGTTTGTCTGCCTCTTTTCATCAAGGAATCGAGAAGGATCCCACTCATGAGGGTTCGGCCCCCAAACCTCCCCCAGGCTAAACGAGAGGTGTTTGAATATAATGCTTCGACGGCATGAAATCAATTTTACATACCGGTTGTATGATCCTACGCATACCATAATGCGTTGTCCTTTAGTGACGGGGATCTGCGAGATCACTTCACCAGAAGCTGAGACGATGGGACATTGTAACGGAATAACATCGTCGACGTCCGCTTGGCGTACGAGAGTATTCAGGATAGGATGGCAACGCAACGTTTCCTATGAAAAGATAGGCAAATTGGTGTCAGGGACACACTGTGACACATGTAAATCCAGACAGAAGGTGTACCTTGATCACTGCGTTGAGGAGTGGCATCGAATCATAATCATTGGGAGTAAGCTCATCTCCGGCCTTCGCTCGAGCCTCTTTCACTTCCTTGACCAAGCGCTCCTGGAGCTCAGGACGTCGGCTCAGCTCGTATACCATCCATGTTAATCTATACGGAGTCGATTAGGAATCAAGGAGAAAGCCAAGACTGGCCGCTCACGTTGAGGAAGAAGTTTCATGTCCGGCCAGTATAATAGTCCTATAGAGTGGTAAATACTTGAAGTTTATTTGATGAGATTTGTGCACATACGACATCTGAGCCAGAGCCTCCGCATTACTGAAGCTCTTTGCAGGATCCTGGTTGTTAAGTGAGCGTGCTATAGATCAAGTAAGTGACTGGAACGAAGCAATAGATTATCACAATACGCAAAAATCACGCCTAAAAGGTCGTTCTCTTCAGATGTTTCGCCTTGCATCTTTCCATCATAGAGCTTCTGAGCAACGGAGGAAGATGCCGTTAACCACCTTCCAAACCGAATGTCCTCTTTCGTAGGGAAAAATTCCATTAATTGGACAAGAGCGTCAGGAAGTGTACGTCGGGCGTTTCGATATATGGTCTTAAAAGGCGTTGGTCGAACAGAATCGGCGCTGAAAATGAAGTGTGAGCGGGTACTGCCATGGATTGAACTTCAATGAATACTAACAATAAGTGCCGAACCATTTCTGCGAGTTCGTTCCCTTGATTCTCGAGGGCGCCAAAATCGTACTCAAACACGGCTGGAGTGAAAGGTTAGAGCTTAGGGATCATATACTAAATGCGCAGAGACCAGTGAACTTACTCTCTCCGAGGGCATCAAGCGTCATATTTGGGAACCACTTGAGGACGTTGATGGTCGTAACCCCTGCACTGACTTGATCGCGCCATTTCGCGATAAGCTGCCAAGGATGAGTGAACGGATTGGGTGATATATGCGAACGAGTAACGCGTACAGATTGTGTGAGCTTTTGGAAAGTAGACGCGAAAGGCTTGATCTGAGCGGCTGAAAATGCAGGACCAAGAATCTTCCTGTGGCGTTGGTGGGTGTTCCCTATGGTAGAATTGGCTTTAGAAAGCAATTTACAGACTCTAAGATGACGCACCATGAACAGTGGATACACCTGGTCCGAACAAACGAGCGCCGCCCTGGGTTTGGTCTTTGGCTTTCATGTATCGATATGAGGATTTATGAAAGATGTGTTGCAGCGCTTTTGGATCTGCAATCGCTAGTACGCTTTCCTGAAAAGGAGTAGCTTAGCAAAAATACGGAGAATCCAACAACTGGATAACGCACGCCAAAGCAAGTGTTCACTCGAAACGCTGTGCCATATTCTCTAAACCACTTGTACTCCAGCTCCCCAACTTCCCTTTGACTCTGAATCTGCTGTTCGTGTCCTGAATTGGTCCAAAGTTAGAACAGAAGATAACCCGATCGGCATGTGTTAGACGTACCTAGCCAGAAAGATGGGTTAGGTGGTCCTTGCAAGAGCTTGAGCGAGCGGTTTCTCGTGCGTAGGAAGATAGAAATCGCTACGTGAACAAGAAGGACTGCTGGTAAAGACAAGTAGAGAATATGCATAGACATTGTGAAGAAGAAAGATATGGTCCATGGATCCTCGTGCTCACCTTTATATAGGTGCTTCGCAACTTCATGATAGTTTGCTCCGATTTGTCACCAAGATTGACAAGTCCGTAGCCAGTAGCATCCATGAATTGAAATCCGAGTGCGAATGCGAACACGCGAAGCCTGGACACATGCGCTGCATTTAATGTTGTGAACCCTTTGAACGGTGATTGCGGGAGTTACCCCGCAGCGAAAATAGTATTGAACGAGGATCATCATATCGGATTACGTGGACAAATCTGCGTAGCAGCTTGAACGATTGAACCCAGAAAGTAGTGAATCGAAGGTCCAAGGACCCGATATTAATTCACAATCCCTTTATATCCGTTCCAAACTTGTAGCCTGCCGTTTGATCTAGAGAGGGAAGGCAATATTCATCGAAATATGATGTCTGAAGCAGAGATCAGGTAGTAGGTAAGGGCTTGTGAGTGGTCGGCGTTGCTTGAAAAGAAGGTTTTATTTGTCCAGCCAAACAGACTTCTTAGGCGCTCACTATAGTAGCAGGCGCTAAGCCTTAAGTCTAGTCCTATCCTAGACTAGGCCGGCCCTTTACTAACTCTGGATATGTCACTGAGCTGTCATTGGCTTTCACTCTTTGACCAAATCCATCACCACTCCCTCTCAATCTGGTACATTAGACTGCCACACTGTATCGCATGAACTGTACCGCAATCATTTCTTTTGAGCTAGCAAAACCCGTGCCCCGTTATTTCCGGATACACAGACGGCAGGTGTAAATGTTAGTCCTCCGTCGATAACCAGATCCCGAACAGTAGATTGAATGCTGATAAATGCCTTTTTCATCCCGCAACATACCATTTTTGTCGACGAACAGCGCCAGGAACTTTTTACATCCTTCAAGGTGAGTGCTATGCTCGATTAGACTTCAGCGCTTCACCAGTAAACATGATTTGGCCGATGTAAACAGTATCTTCTCCGAAACAGCCGTAACGGTGCTTTTTTTTAGCCGTTCTATGGACATGCCAGGTCAAAACCCCCGACTTGTAGGTTGCTTCACCAATGGCCCCAAGTTTTTTCACTGGCTCCAATGCGACCCTTAGCGCAATTGATTTGTGGGACGAGTTTTCTGATTCGCTGAGGGAAGACTCGGCAAAGCCTATCCAAGACTATTGGCAATTTCTAGATGTGAACCTTCAAGCTTTGCCTCAAGTCGGCCTTGCTTTGTGGCGTGCACTGGTATTGAATATTGACTAGAGCGTTGGTTTGAATGGACCCCTATAAAATCTACCCTAAAGCCCCTTTGGTGGTAGAAGATCTACGGGCAGGCATACCGTTTTGAACGGGCGGTTTTTGGGCGGTTAGATCTAACAGCGCGTTTCTTGCGGTGGCGTTCTCCGCCTTCTTCCAGAAATTTGAAGTTTTGTGGGCTCAGGAGTGTTATGTATGTTTTTTGAGCTATGGTGCAGCATAAAGATTGCCATCGGCGAGGGGCAGCGGCTTTTTCACCTCCTAGAGTGGCTGACGGAAAGTCTTGGCGTTTTCGCCTCGTGTTTGTTGCGATGTCCATCACGTCAACGGTTGTTCCTTGCTTAGCTCCGGGTCCGAGAACATACGAACACGGCAAGAATGCCGCGTGCCGCGACATTCTCGAGCCCATAAATTTGATGGCGTTTCTTATTCTTTCCCTTCCCCACCACCCCCTCCTTCCCTTTCCCCTTTTCTTCCTTTGGTGCGTGCTCGCGACTGTTTCTGTCTCTTTTGACTGACTGTTTCCTTTTGCAGAACCGCTTCCAGCTATGGCTGATCCGACACGTGCTCCCCTTTTTCCAGAGGACGCTGCCTCGCCCGACCCACAACAACGATTCTTCGGCCAAGGCGTCGACTCGCCCTATCTCGCGATTCCTTTCTTTCCGCCGGTCGCGATTCCCAATATGCTTCCTCCGAACGCCCCTTGAAACCCTGGTCGTGAAACGTACTATGCTGCTTCAGATCGCGAACTGCCTCCCCGCAAATGGACGAGAAGAGTGGTGCGGTGTCTCAGATAACTTCAAGACGGAAAGCTATCATCATGGTTCAGACTCGTCGCCGGTATCCTCGTCCACTTGCCATCATTCTCGGTGCATATTTCGGCACGAGAAGAAGGATCACAACGGCCTCGTCAGGCTCTTCTTCAAACTCTCACACCGGCACAGTACTCGGATTCTGATGGGACAATGGGTCGATGGAGGAGTTGTCTTAGCGGTTACTGGTGGTGATGGAAGTGAAGTTACACTGGAGATGGTACCAAGTTCACACACTCTAATAAATCAACACGGTTGGACATTGGTACTATGATCCGAATGACCCATTCAACAACGGTGCCAAAGCTCAAATTCTTGGACCCCACTTTGAACGATTCATTCATTATGGTGTGGATAGGTCAAGGGTACGGAGCCATACTCGGACATATCTGGCATCGTCACTAACACTGTTTTTCTTAGTGTCATGTCGGCGTTGCTAAACCTTGAACCTTAAGTGTTGTCCATGTCTTCCTTCATTCCAGTACTAACGAGATACCACCCTAGTTATGCAAGTGTCGAATCCTCTGTCATGTCTACTCGGGTCTGACACATTCATTTACGCCCCTGCCCTTTTTGAGAATACGCGGACGTTTACACAAAGAAGCTGTAGACAATACTCCCTACTTGCGCTATCAGGGCTTCATCCCGGTCGTGGTGGACTGAACAGAGCGAGACTCTACAAGACATTTATCGTGAGCTACTCGATCTTTTTTCTGATAGCGGATACTAACAGCATATTAATCCGAAAGGGACTTCGCAGAAAAGTTGCTATGCGGGCTTGAATTACGTTCGTATCCGATCCCGTACTGGCTATCGACGTTCAGGAGGGTGAGCCTTTTTCCTGCCAAAGTGGCCTGGAAGTGAGTGCGTTCCATCCTTGATATACGGCAGCTGACATTCTCTTGATAGGTACTCCTCAAAGCCATTGGCGCTCCAAATACGCTTGCGAAATCAACCTCATCTCCATCCGTTCTAGGTAAGCCAAAACAACTGAATCACTCAGGAAAGGTTGAACGCAGTGTTGAACAATGATGAATGGCCCAATGGGATACGCCAATGCCCAGCGCACGCGTCGACTACATCCGATTCCACGCCTATTTTATTCAGCCAACCATCAATACCGTGATGTCGTCACTATTACGGCGGTTCTCAACGAGCCCAGAAGCCCGTCCATTGGTGCCGAACAGCTTTCGGAATCATTGTAAGTTCACGCCCTATATCTACAGCAGGTTTCATAGATATCCTCGAATGAATACATTCAGCCGCGCGGAGCCTATCGCGTTTCAGAGAAGTCACTGG
>JAYKXP010000327.1:0-26319 GCA_037176845.1 Paramarasmius palmivorus | reverse complement strand
AGCTCCTATGCCACAAAACCATGACACCCGGCGGCCAGAAGGTCGAAGGAAGGAATGGGGTACCCTCAAGGCGGTACGCACAGACCAACCATTTCGCTCGTTGTGAGGGCCTCCTCGTTCGGGTGCAGCAGTCGAAGAAGTGCGCATTTCATGACCCAAGGATCGCTAGTAGAACGCAGAAGAGGATGCTTGGACGCTTGAGCTGTTGGTTGAGGCGCAAACGAGCTGGGTAGCCAAGAACAGCGATATCGAGGGCTCCATGCAAGGACGAGTGGTTTGACAAGAGCCCCTCGAGCTGCATCACACCAGTCTAAGGATAAAGAAAACTATCAGAAAACGATAAATCGAAAATTTCATATGAAAAGTTACCGTTGTGGCCCTGAAGGTCCGAGGTCAACGCTCATCACGAGCAGGCCCAAAAAAGAGTCTACCTCGAGGGACTTGAGTGAAAGAAGCACTTTGATTAGTGCTCTTGGCACCCAGTACACCCGCGTGTCCCCAACGGCCGATGAGAACAACCCAACTTTTTGGGATGCATCGATCGCAACCTTGGGTGAAAAAATTCGGCTCCAGGAGCGATCGATGTGGCCTAGATGACCGAGACGTAGACGCTGGACGTTGCTTGAAGGTAGACCTGCCTCCCGCTAGAAAATCTCATCGGCGACATATAACCGCGTCCCGTCCTCCGTCGGGATAAGGATTGCGGAGGATGGAATAAAACGTGACACGCTGTCGCAGCAAGAGGAGACCTAGAAAACGCTCATATGAATTACGAAATAGAAGAAATAAGTGCGAAAACTCACCTAGTACCCCCGATGACATTTAATCACCACTCGAGGAAAAGTTTTCTTGAGCAAGCGCTGAACAATAAAAGAATAAGCATAATGAATAAAAACAACGAATCCTAGGACTTACACGGACCACTGGAGTTCAGGTGCGCGGGTCCGGGCTGATCATGTCTTTACCTTTGGGTTTCGGCCGCGCTCAAGCCTTGTCCTTGTTGCCCTTGCCTTTGGGAAGGCTGGTTGATGGCTTATTCGAGTGGTAACAGTGGCCAAGGAGAAGGGGCGATCGCTAGGAAGAAATTGGTCATATGAAGCAGGGCTGATAAAAGAAAACCCTCACAAGCGGACGCAAGGAGGTCTTGGAGGAGCTAACAGGGGTTAACCCTCCTGTCCACCTCCGTTGACCAATCCCCGCCATATGACTTTGTCGTCTCCCTCCACTCCAGCGTGCTCGGCCTCTCATAGCTGTCTCATCGCTAAACAAACGACATCCTCTTGAATCTGAATTTTCGAGCAGTATGGGAGTTTAGGCTCGGAATCGCTAATATCCGAGACCATAAACTTGGCTTCTGTGCGTTTGGGGTCCTTTCGGAGGAAGAAGCGATTGGCGGAGGAGTCTTGACTTTCGGACGAACTGGGTGGCAAGGAAAGTGGAAAATCGAAATCCCAAGAAAGAGAAAAATGATTAGAAAATAAAAACCCAGAAGATATCTACAAGAGCTGCGCACCTGAATGTCTTGACACCGTTCGATGGTCTCTTGGCGCGTACTACTCTATTACTCGGCAACCAGGAGGAAAATTCCCTTTCTCGAAAATAACCTTGGCGTCGACGGCCATGTTGATTAACTGGCAAATTTTGGAGCGAACGCTCATGTAGGACTTGGGGATGTTGAATCCGCGATCCCTACGTCCGTACAGAGTTTGTGATATTCGTGCTAAGAAAGAACGGTTAGCCATCAGAATAAATAGAAGAATTACAACGCACGATGTTGTCCCTCTGAGCCACCAAGAGTTTGCGCACCGAATGTTCGGTGGGGATGAACTCGGGCTTCCTTCCCGAAGACAAGTCGTGATATACAGGAATGCCTTAACCAAGGCTTTTGCTCGTTCGTACATCGCGAGCTGCTGCTCATCAGATTTTATCCATAGGAACATCTCACCAAGGCTCCGCTCCTCGCGTTTAGTCTTGAGCTTTCGAGGTTTAGGCTGAGGTGCTGGAGGTGGCGCGAAAGGATTTCGAATGGGTGTGGGCATCCTAGAAGAAGAAAATTAGAAAGAAAACGACAGGAAACGACCGGGAAACGCACCTGGATGCGGCTCGTAGAAACGGTGATGGTGGGGGAAAAGAAAGAAAGGATTTGAACTTGGTTGAACTTTGTGAAAAGCTATATATCACATTCCGAGAATCCTGCTTCTATTCAATCACATCACGGAAGCTGAGTCATGAAACCGGCAGTCACCGGCAGAAGTTCGATGACCCTGGAATAGCTATACCTGGCCGTTCTCCTATGAAGAAAATGTCCTAGGACATCGAAATTAGACGAGGGATTACCAGCTTTGGCGCGAGGGAAGCGCTCGGAGGTCTATTTGGTCATAAGATCAATATGGAAGATGATTGACGCTCGAGGAGGTTTGATAACCCCGGCATCAACTGATCGGACATAACGCGGACAGAGTAAACTGACCGCGCGCATCTCGAATACACCCAGAAAGAAGTTCATATGAACTATTCCAGACCGAGGACGGTCTAGATCTTTTGGTTTGGGGGAGATGTGAGGGTACCAGAACGAAATCGCTGAAAAACAGTCATTTTGACACTAATTGTTGTGTTCAGAATCGAACTAGTACAATCGACTAAGTACTATATGGACTTGGTAGCACTACTAGGAACCTAGTAGTGCGCAATATGACGAAGATAAGATAGGCAAATGCACTGCGTAGTGAATACTAGCATGCGCGCACAGCATAGAACGTTGATGTCGTCGTTAGCCCAATATATTGCGCTAGGATACGCCGTCCGAAACCTGTAGACCGTATCTATACCTCCTATTACCAGGCTGGAACCTTACGAGGACATGCTACTGTACATGGTAGACTTCCTAGTAGGGTCATATGGCTACACACTATACTCGCGCTATGGAACATTAGAATGGGATAGTGAACGAGGACCAACTACCACAGCGTAGAAGGACCCTAGGGGACGAATCAGAGCTATATACCAAATACGGTAGAAGCTGGAGGTGCGAGTCACCTTCGAGAGCAGAGTTTACCAGGATTAGAAAAGTCCGAGTAACCGGGGTCATCGATACGAGGACCATATTGGGGCTTAACAGCTTTCACATATCGATCGGAATATCCCTCGGGCATCGAGTTGGGATCCTACTGCTAGTTTGCAGACACTAGTGATCGGGACATATAGTCCTATAACCAGGGAACAATAGGATTCTGTGCCAGGACTGTCCCCTAGGACATAGAAAATATAATATAGAACTACGAGGGCATAGAGAGCCTACCTTCCTCGATACGAAATCCGAAGCGTTTCGGTCGAGATCGGACTCCTAGCAAGTTCCGAGCGGAATAACTATGTCCTCAAGCACCGATATCCGAAACGCACCATGCGGAACAGCGCCCCGCGCGCCACTTCCTAGCAACCAAAAAGTAAATGACTCGCAGTCCTGCAAAATAATGTCGAATTCCGACCCCATAATTCCAAACCTCCTTTTCTGGTAGATACTTACTTCATATTGGACAGAATCCTCTCCTCGTTCTCGTTTCTTGCATAGTTACTATTACTTTATCGTGTCCACTTTCACTTATATGTAAAATATGTACGCTCGCAGGTATATAAGCAGCAGGTTTCCCCCTAGGAAGCTCTCAAGCAATTACCTTCCCCGCTATATACGTACCCTAGAGCTCAATAGCAAAGTTTTTGACTTCTAATCGTTGACCATAGAGGCTACGTGTGCTTAGAACAATAACTATAGAAAATAAAACCTTGAAAAGCCCTTCTCTATATTGAACTAGAGTCGTGAAATTAGAAACTTTGAGATACCCATAGGACAGAGCTAGCGCGTCTAGTCTCTTGCATAGGATTGATTGTTTCTGGACTAGTGTGGAGCCCCACTAGATCCCTCTTTTCACTTGGTGTGGAGCCCCACCAGTGTCGTTTAAGCTTAGTGTGGAACCCCACTAGCTTATAGTGTGGCCTGATTGTCGTGCTAGTTCGACTAGTGTAATCAGTGCCTTTGTTTGTCGTGCTAGTTCGACTAGTGTAACAACCATAGCCTTCATAGGAACAATAGGTCTTTACCCTTGTTGGGTTCGATAGGTTATTTTTGCGTCATAGGAACGTATAGGAATAGTTATAGATAGGTTTATAGGTTGGCTCGCGTTGTCCCTTGATCATATCAAGACTTTATTATCATATTACATTGTTTTCATTCATCGCTCGTACACTTCCCTGTGTCCCTAGTTATTAGTAGACGTTCAACTAGTGTGCTAGTTGATTTCTTGTGTCGATTGTACGGATCCTTTGACAACGTCGAACCCCGCTCGCACAACTTGGCATATTATTTCGCTCGTTCACAAGCGTTTTATAAGCCTCACAACGTGTCACGACATTTACCGGAGTATTTCGGATGGGACATGTAAAACTTGTGCACGGGCAGCCTGCACGGACGCCGAGTAGGCTTGGACAATGGTCGGAGGTAAGGTTTCCATCCAGTGGTGTCGGCACGCTTGTCCTCATTTTTGTGGTTATAGAAATATCTGACTATTTTCTGTAGGCACGTCAGCTTTGCTCTCAACACAGCCTGCATAAACATACCTTTTTCATTCTTTTCCATCGCCTCACCGTCATCACCCCTTCGAAACCTGGGCAACGGATAGGAGCTTTTGCCGCAGGCTGCCCGGGAAGGGCTGCTTCGGTTGGCTGGGCTCCAGATGCGGACTCGGCACCTTCACCTGGTGCAGACGCAGAGCCGTTACTGCCGGCGGTAGAAGAGAGCGCATCGATTGTTGGAGGGGCAGAAGAGCAAGATAGCTCACCAGCACTCTCCGAGCTGCTCATAGCACCAGCAGCATCAGGCACAAGGCTGGAGGTCATCGGGCCATCCTCGGCAGTGCAGGCGTCTTTGCCAGCAGCCGCGCCACCGACTTCTTCACCCTCGAGGTTTTCATCCTCCTCATCTTCCTCACTACCGTCATCATCGCCAGTAGGTCGGTAGTGAGGAAAGGCATCAAACCACTCCGAGAAAAACTTCGCCCAAAACGGGGCTTTGCTATGGGTTCCCCAAGCGTTGTAGGCAGGAAGGTGCTTGCGAAGAACTGCCTCTTCTGCTGCTGGCCAATCTGTCTTTTTGCCACGCTTCTTGCTCGAAGCGTCGCCAGTGCCAGCAAGAGATGCTGAAGTAGAAGCGTTGGGGGTAGAGGAAGTAGAAGGGCCAGGGGTAGATGCGGTAGAAGAGTCGGGGGCAGGCGCGGTAGAGGTAGAAGATGCGGAGCCAGACGACGACTTACGCGTGGTGCCGGCTGGAGCTTTCCCTTTACCTTTTGCACTTTTGTCTTTCTTGCCTTTAGACTTGGAAGACTTGGAGTTGGATTTAGGAGCGCGTTTTCGCTGGCTGCTGGACGGCATGGGAGGCTATGCTCTGCAACGTAGCGGTTTGAGAGAGAGAGAGAGGGTCGCTTAGTTTTGACGCGGTTTGGGTCAGCTCGAGCACGTGCATCGCCTGGCGAGCGGCTTTGTAAAAGAGGTCATGAAGGCCAAATTTTCAATAACTAGCTACTGCGTGTTTGTATTCTAATTGTGAGTACATCTATCATTTTTTCAAAAAAAAAAAAAGGCCCTAATTCCTCCGCTTCCAAATCTTTTGAAAATATAAGCTGAAAGATATAAAAACGACTACTTCCTTCTTCGCTTTGCAGGCCTTTCCAAGTCCTCCTCAAGCTCACTAAGCTCACTCAAATCTCCAAGCTCCTCGCCTTTGTAATCACCCTTAAGCAGCTCCTGCCACTTGGTGAACAACCTCAGGCCATCCTTCCATCTTCCAGCCTTGTCCTCTGACCATCTCCTGAGGTCCTCTTCACTAGCAGAGCTGAAGAAATCCTCATCCGTCATGTGCCCGTTATACACCCATCTAAACAGGCCCCCAGGCGAATACTGGACTATGGAGTATCTGGTTTCCCCTGGCTGGATAGGCATGTTGGAATGAGTGACCAGAGCCGATGGAAACAACACGCTACACCCTGGGGGAAATCGGATGGCCAAGCCCACGTTCCAGAATACAAGATGCCCGCCTTTATCAGGATCAAACTTCCCTACCGCCGTGACACAGCACCAGTTTGGAGCCCAGTTGCCATAGTCAGCATGAGCTTTGGTTATCACCCTAGCTGACTTTGCACGCCCAGCTGAGTTCAAGCACCTTGCAGCCCAGTAGTTGCCACCAATGCTTGGATGGGAAGGAAGCCTGATCTCAGGGAACTTGTCTTGAAGTTCACCGAAAACCCGGCGGCTTTCCCGAGCCAGCTTGTTTGCAAAAGTACAGTACAGGCCTGGCTCCAGGGTCAGCAAAGGTGGAGGAAGGAAGAAAGGATCGTTAGCTCACGGCCTGTATGTCCCAAAACTCGACCAAGGTATCGGTTTTCAGAGAAGGCCTTCAGCGCTGCCCTATTCTTGATTCCACGAACGGCGATGTTTCCTGGCCTGGTCTTCCCTCCTGCAAAGGATATGCCTTCATCTCGAAGACCGTATTCCCCACCAGACCGGCGGTTCTGCATATCCTCCTTACTGAAAGTAGAGGATTGGTCGTATTTTTGAAAGGCCTCCACCAAGCCATCATTAACCTCTTCCCAGTCCTTTGCCCGAGGTGGAGGCGCGCCTAACAAAGCCCAGAGCCGATCTTTGCGATCAAGAAATGCCACCGTGTCCCTGTCAAGCTCAGGAAGTTAGCGAGAGAAAACGCGTGCTGTGCAGGCGCCTACCTTCCTTTCCAGTTGAAGAGCCTGAGGTTTTTGATTGATGACAAATCCTCCTTGGGCAGATCCCCCTTGCCTACCCAGCCAGGATTCGATATGGGAAGAGAGGCGGCATCGAAATCATCCAGCGAGTAAGGCCTTGCTTCCTGAGCACAAGCTAGCGCATACCCTGCAATCTCGACGTGCTCGTCCCGCTGCCTAGCTCCCTCCCTTCTTCTCTCTCTCTTCAGCTCCGTCTTCCTTCGATTTCTCCGCTGGCGTGCAGTCAGATGGGGTGGAGAAGACCCCGGCTCAGCCTGGGCTGAGCTCTCGGAGACTTTCAACACGTGCGGACCAGAAGATTCCAAGCTTATCTCGTGCTCAAGGACCAGCTCCTCATCCAGGTAGTCGCCTACGCTTTCTTTTTCTGCTCTGCACGCGTTCTCGCTTTGCAGAGCGGCCTTGAGGTCGAAGGAACGAAACCGCATTGCCCTCAGGTTCGAAGCTAGAAGCTGCGCTTTAGCAAACGCAAAGGCGCTGATGAGATACAACAGGAATAAACGTCAAACAAAGCACCAAAAGCCCTCAAGGAGAGCAGCTCACGCGTAGTTTGAGGCCGGCCTTTTGATAGGCTTACGCGCCCAAATCATCGTGAATGGGCTTGAAAGAAACCGCTTTCACGCGTAGTCTGAGGCCGGCCCTTCGATAGGCTTACGCACTCAGATCATCGTGTAGCGGAAATGAGAACAGATTTAACAGAATCACTCACCATCAAATGCCATGTTGGCCTTAAACGGTGCGGCGGAATGAAGGAAGAAAGGGCGGAGGCAGGGCTTAGGTGATGGCGGGAAGGAGTGTGTGCTGGCAGTGAGAAAGAGCGCTCGGGTCCCTTGCCAGAATCGCGTAAACCAGCAGGTCCGAGTCGTAACTCGGACACCGTGTAAAAGTAACGTGACCGCTATCTTTTCTCTCCGCCGCGATGGACCCAGCTCAAACCCCGGAAGTCCAATTTCTCAAGTTCAATTGGTCCTCGTGAGTCGTTTCTTTGGTTTCACCTGTCTCTTGCTCATGTTACTCTAGGGACATTGCTCAAATCTTGGGTCCCGAAAGCTCACAGATGAATGTGTACCAAACGGCTGCGGTGCGTGCGCTATTCCTTGACCCTCTCCCCCATATCTAATGCGTGTCCTTAGGTTTTTGGTATAGATCTTTTCGAGCCGCCGTTGGCCTCAAGCCCAAGTGGGATTGCTACCAGAAAACGACGGAAGAAAGAAAGAAAGACGAGGCAGGAGAGAAAGGCAAAGAGAGCACGGCTGAATGAAAATGCCAATCGTTCAACGACTAGCGGCTCGCAAACACCTTCGAAATCACAGCGCATCGTCATTGATCTCACCGAAGACGACACAATCGATTTGACTGCCTACGCAAGCGAAGATGAGGAAGCCAGCCCCCCTGCAAGGAACGCCAGCATAGCAACCGCCGAAGGCAGCCAGAAAGCCTCGCCTTCCAACTCAGCCTCAACCTCGAGCAGCCACAAGGGTAAAGCGAGGGCGGTTGAGGTCGATGATTTTGAGAATGAAGCCAACGAGGAAGACGAAAACCCCGTACGTTTCGCCTGCTTTTAGTCTACTTCTCACATCTAACGCAAGCACTAGGCTGAACAGGTTTGCTTTAGAGAAGCTGGGCTTTTGTTTACTCGCTCTCATTGCAGCGAAGGCTCCGGTTGGCAGTTTTAAAGCTTGGGCGCAGCCGTTGACCGCTCACCTTTATGATAAATGGCGTTGTAGCTTCCTCATCTTGGTTTTTCTATCTTACTATATAGCTTTACTTATGATATACATAGCTTTACTTAGCAAAGAACTTGGTTCGAGATGCTTGGATGCGATAACATGGCGTAGTGGACATGCATGTCGAATGTATTCCACGTTCTCTGCGTGGGAAGTCGGAGTTTGAAATATCCAACGTCTGCTTTCCACATTCCACATTCCAACCTTCTCACCCCCAGCCATGGCTGCCTTCGGAATTGAGTTTATCCTCACAGCCAGTAGCGGGGAGTTCCATTCGCTGTACTTGGAAATACCGCTGTCCGTGCCAGCCACCGTCACCGACCACACTCTTCTTTGGGTCCTCCACGTTATGACTTCCATTGCCCCTTCGCTCACCGCAGAGCTTCATCATGAGGGAGTAAAGGTTGACGAGACTTCGAACCTGATTATCGGGCCTGAAACACTTCTACAATATAACGTTTGTAAGTACTCTACCAAGATGTTGGGCACTTGCTGACTGAAAATGTCTAGATTGGGACGAAGAAACCGACGCTATTGCCAGTCCGAAGGCACTTATCGAACGAACAACTTCTTCGGACCGCGCGAACCCAGAACTCCAGCAACGACTATCCAACTTTAGGAAAGCTATTGAGAAACGCGAGAGACGAAAACGAGAGATGTTAGTGGATGGGGCGATGAAAAAGATCCGATATAACTACTGTGCCATTGTGGACGAAGACGCGGCAAGGCTTGAAACGGTGGAAAATGTGAGGAGCATGGGCGGCACTTGCACTGCTATTCACGTTTTGCCGCATCGCCGAGGCAACTCTGTGAGCCTCCCCTTTTCCTTATTTCACGCTAAGAAGCTGATTACTCGTTTGAAGTACATTACCAGAGTTAGTCGGAAGTATCCAGAACCGGTCGAACACATTGACGATATTCGCAACGGGCTACTGGTCTGGACTCCCCTCCACCCATTCCTTGGGTGCAGCAAAGCGAACGGCCCGGAGCGAATCCCCAAATGTAGTTTCCTATGCGCAAGTCCTCCTACATCTTTCATAAACCTTAATCTCATCAGGCTACAGGTCCCGAATAAATATCTGAGGCCGGAACACATGAAATATAGCAACCAACCTTCGGATGTCGCAATCCTCAATAACCCCGACATCGATCGTACGGTCCAGTTCCACATTTTTGACCCCACCATCACGGAGAACTACGGCCTGAAGGCAGAAATGATCTGCAACCCCCCGCGTCTCTGGAACGGCAAACTACTCAGGGAACCTGAGCCGAGTCGGTATCGCATGCAAGTTTCTCAGGCCGTTTGGGACCACCATTATGCTAGCACAATTCTCGGATTGTATCTTGCTCCAGGGCCAGCGACCGATGATTTCGCCGACTTTTGCGATAGAATGTACTACGAAGGCGGTGGTGAATACGTGGATCCGAACGACGATGACAGCGACAGCCAGAGCGATAATGGCATGGGATACACAGAAAAGGAGGAGTCTACAGACGGCTCTACGAAAAGCCCCAGGAAGAAAGGCGGTCCAGGTCGAGGAGGCGGTCGAAGTGGAGGTGGAGGTGGTCGAAAAGGAGGTGGAGGTGGTCGAGGTGGAGATGGAGGCGGTCCAAAGCGGAGGTGGTGGCGGTGGAAGTAAGGGCGGGGCAGTCGAAAAGGTGGCGGTGGTGCAGGTGGTAGTGGAGCAGGTGGTAGTGGATCAGGTAGTAGATACCAGACACGAAGCAGGACGAGGGCTCCGAGAAAGGCTCGAAGTAAGTAACGTCATTAACCATTGGCTAGGTCACCCACTCACCCTTTTTCTAGCCAAGTCTGATCCTGCGGCCCATCAACAGAAAGTCACAGATCTCCTGGACAAAATCTGGAACTTGTCCACCCTGGCTCGTGACCGTAAAGAGTTGCTTGATGAGTATACGGCGAGCAGCGCAAGGGCAGCGGCCTGGGTAGGTGGTCGCGTCTGAGAGGTTCTTTCATTTTGTCCATGTCACGTAGCCTATGGTACTGCATTCTCATTTTCCATCGTGCTCGCTTTCATATCGTACTTGTTTTTCTATCATACTGGCTTTCATATCGCACTCGTACTGTATCGTACTTTTTGGTTTTAGTTTGTAAAAACATCGTCGTTTCAAATTTAATTCGCCGTCCGCCGTTCTTTGTACATGTCTCAGATTGACTAGTTGAACACCTGTCCCACACGATGGCTGCGATATATTGGCTATGTGACCCAGTGCCATGAAGTGGATTTTCCGAATCTTAGGAAGCCTTCATGCGAACCTGTGGGATCCTTAGCTTGCCGTAGCACGCAGATAGCTTTATGTACGTGTAGTACGAACCTCTGCCGTTCCGAAATGGGTTTATTATTGCTATTGGTATTGTACAGACATGTGTTGAGAACGTCTCATAATGCATAGCTCTCAAACAGCGAGTTAACTTTTGCGATCAATGCGATGATCGTTTTGCGGCATGAGGATGCTTGAGTTACTCGGGGCTTCACAGCTCTCTTCCGCCCATGATTTCTCTGATAGAAGATGATAGTGCTTTGACGTATCGGGTGTCTAGGTATGTGCACTATCCTGACAATTTAGCCTGTGTATTGACTGGGAGTTATCCTCAGCGCCTTTCTTCCATGCCCAGAAGTGTCCAGTTCCCATCCTACAGGTGGCTCTCTCACACCTCCACCTTGTGCACAGCCTCGTAATCCCCCACCACCGTTGTCACAGACATACTCTTCCCACGAAGTTGACGAGGAGATCATTGCAGTCACTTACTTGCGTCGCTCAGGAGAAAAAGTTGATGTCCTTTGCGGGAGACTTCGGTACGTGATCTCGAGTCTCTTATAGTCTCTTATACTCAACTACGCCGCTCAAAGTCCATGCAGCTCTTATCTCAGCTCAGAAAACTTTTCTCAACGAAAGCGCAAACAAGACTTTTCAAGCTGCGTACACGCCGTCGATGTTGATGCAGAACCTTCTGATCCTAGTCTCTTTAAACGAAGGAGAACCTGCTCATTTCTCATGTCTCAGGCGGTGCCTATAAGACACAATCCATCTTCTTCCGAAGCTCCTGCTTCCGGTGCATCTTCTCCCCAGCCTTACTACTCGCAAGAACCTGAAGCTATCGCGCCGATGTCAGACAAGGACTATCCAAATGAAGAAGAGCTTCCTACTTTACCGGCCCAGCCTATTCTTTCTGGTGAAAGGTTGTTTTCAGCTCAATCGTCAACGCTTCGTGGGAGCAGCGCTAGGTGGATCTCCATGTTAGAGAGCCTGCAGTATTCTAACGGCCTAGTCCTAGCGTCAACTAAATGCAAGGTATAGGCTGCATTTCCAGCTCATTGCACTAGGAAGGATGGCAATAGGTGTGTTCTCTTGAGGCCATAGGTCCCAGGCATCGCTGACCCGTTCCGAGGAGCAGACAGCAGCGCCAGGTCTCGCACTTCTCGCACCCAGGTGCTCATTGTATAGGCTATGCTCCACCAAAGGAGCTGTCGCAATTTCTTGATGGAGCAGACTTCCTGGTCACGTCCGTATACCCCGCTATTCCAGCGATAGTACCGGTACATATAAAACCCAGGCTTGACCCAGGCAGTATAGTTGTTCTTTTAATATTCGATCTAATTCAGCGACCAGGTCCGTATATACCCCACTATTCCAGTGCTACTCGTACATATTACAGCCAGGCAGTATAATTATGCAGCAGGTTTTTATAATATTCGATCTAAATTGGTGATTGTGCATGTTACATGCTCCCGAAAGCTCTATACAAGAACTTGAAGTAAAAAAAAAGACACGGAACGTTGCGCTCAGGGATCACGTGCTCAGACCGGAGAAATAGTTACGTTCTCCTCGGCCTTTGTTGGTTTCTCACGATTGCTTCTTTCCAATCAACAATCACCATGGCCTGCTACTCAGTCATATTTAAGCCCTGTAACCTCGCCTCTCCCTCCCCCTTCCTCATACTTATCCTCTTATGTCCAGCAAACGTCATCGAAAACAGCAGATAGGACTTTCCCAGTTCTCCGCAGAGGACCTTGACCTCTCAGATGAAGACGGACCTAGTAAGAGGAGTCGAACTTCAGTCTCGGTCTCTACCTCGTCCATTTCAATGGACAGACGCCGTGTTACCTCAATTCCCCTCAAGGTGAACGCTCCAGTATCTTCAGACAAGCAGGAGGCTCCTCAGGGCCAGAGCATTGCGGAGGGCATTGCTGATATGCACGTCGACGACTACGAGGACTACCGTAGCGTTCAAACCATGGACGGAGGACGCTATTCAACGTCCGGACAAGAAATACCCGTGCAGGAAGGGTCGACTCGACGGAGGAACAAGACTGAGTCGGTAAGTAACGTTTTCTAATACGAACGACCCTTTGCTGACCCTGGTGTTAGAAACGCGACCCGAACGAATGGGTTAATCTTCGTGAAGAATATCTTCGTATCCTTATGATAGGAGAAGGTCGTGGAGATAACGCCACCGATTACTGTCGCCGTTGCAAGAAGAAGGGCTCCCGTCCGGAGTACCGCTGTCGAGATTGTTTTTCAATGCAGCTTGTATGCAAGGCCTGCATCCTGGACCTTCATCAGCAAAGACCTTTGGATGTGATACAGGTATGAGTTAGCTTCATCTTTTTTGACTGGAGGCTGATCCGATTTCTTATTTCTGGAATGGACGTTTCTTTGAGCGCGTTTCTCTGGAAAGCCTGGGTCTCGTGGTCCAGATGGGCCACATTTATAACACCCCTTGTCCTGCGCCCCTCCAAGCCCCCACAAAGTTCACTGTGGTCCATACGAATGGAATGCACCGTGTCCGCGTTCAGTATTGCCAGTGTGGGCAAGCTGGGGGCCTGTCCCAGATGCGACAACAGCTCCTGTGCTATGAATGGTATCCCGCTACCACAAAGATCCCCAAGACGGCGTTTACCTTCCGACTCCTAGAGCATTTCCATGCGATGACTCTCGTGAGCAAGGTAACAGCGTATGACTATTATCGTGGGATGGAGAATTTAACCAACAACGCTGGTGATTTGTCGTTCAAGGTCAGTGACATTGGATGTTTGTACGCTAGTTTGCCGGCTGATTCGATTTACAGACTCGATACTCTGCGTTTCGGACTGTCGTTCGCCAATGGCGGCATCTGAAGTTGTTGAAGCGAGGCGGTCGAGGGAATGACGCGGGGAGAAAAGTATCTGAGACGCATCCCGGAGAGCTAGCTGTGCTTTGCCCTGCCTGCCCACGCCCTGGTATCAATTTACCTGGCAACTGGCAAGATACAGACCCCAAACAAAGGTGCGCTGCAACACACAAGGTCGTGTTCCAACACTGATCAAAAATTAGGTTCATTTACAGATTGTTTCTTGCAGTGGATGCATGCTTTCGTCTTAAACGAAAGCTAGTCTCAAACGAGGAGTCAGATCCTGGATACGGTACGGGCTGGGCGTACTTGGTAGAGGATGATCCTTATCGAAAATACCTCCGCGACATGACGAATGAAACGGAGGTGATGTTATGCATTTCTGGCAGCTATCGTGGCTCTCACCTCAAAGCAGATGTCGACTTGCTCCGGTCTTGCTGCCCTTGACCATGCCAACTCCAGGAACGCAAGAGGTAACTACTCTTCCTCTGGGGTTGGGCTAGGTTGTTGTGCCCGACACGAGTTCATTCAGCCTAACGGTGTTGGAGATTTGCAAAAAGGAGAAAGGTAGGTGCTCTACGGCTTTGTCTATATCATCTGCGATACTTACCATTCCCTACCCAGGTATTGCAATATAGACTGGATCATGGCCTGCATCCTCAGCCATCACCCTTCCAATCTTGACGTATGTCTTTCCTATGACATATGTTGTCAGTACTGCCGTCGCTTCCTTGAGCGAATGATGCAGCTGCCTTTAGAGGTTCGACCCAAGGCTCTTGCTAACTTTCTCTTCGTTATTCCCAAGCTTCACGTTTATGGCCACACAATTAAATGCCAGCTCAATTTTTCTCTCAACTATGCACTTGGTGTCGGACGAACTGACGGCGAAGGCGTAGAGCGTAACTGGGCGGGGCAGGGCCCTATCGCGACCAGTACAACCGAAATGGGACCGGGTTCTCGCCACGATACTTTGGATGATCACTGGAGCTATTGGAACTGGAACAAGCTGTTGGGGCTAGGTCGGTAGCTCTTGTTTGTCTATTCTTATTCTTGCTGAGCTTGTTCTTAGGTGCCTTGTTGTTAAGGAGGCTCAAAGTTGCCGTTGAGTGGGCTGCTACTCAGGAGGAGCTGCACAATGCGCAGACCGTCAACCAGGCTGCACGAGCTCCCGCTTGGAAGGCAGCAGTTCATGCCTTTGAGGCCGATCGGAGCAACCCCAATCCCTACGAGCTTCCAAAGTCTGGTGTGTACTGTATCACTCCAGTTGCTAACGGAGTGCTGACTAAGTAGCTCAGGTCTCACAATCCAGGAGGTCCGAGTTCAACTTGCTCGTGAGGAGTATTCCACCCTGACTGCGGACCATGCAGCACCCTCAGATGCGCTGCTAAACGACGATGCCATAGCATATAAGGGACCTGCTGAGCTACTGCTCTCGGCCTTTGATGTAGAGGAAAAACAGTGAGTATCCAGCCAATGTACCTTTTGAAAATTACTGACTACTTTTGACAGACGTCAGCTGCGAGAAACTCGGCTGTTGAAACAGATGGGGTCCACTCTCAAGCAGGTTGGCGACATCCTTGACAAGCAGATGCGTCTCAGGAAGATTGTTGCAAGGTTTTACACAGTGCAGGACCAGCTAATGCCTGCTGTTCGCTCTCTACGACAGACATCATCTTTCAACCCCGAAGAGGTCGAAAGCATGCCGCTATTTCTTCCCTCCTCTCTCACCAGGGAGCAACTATCCACCTGTTCTGCTGCCGACTTTGCCACAATAGAGCTCAGGCTTCGAGAAGCGCAGTGCTCGGAGGCTCTCGATGAGCTCCGAAACCAGCTTCTAATCACTTCTCGGCTTCGCACATACAAAAGTGCACAGGCCAGGCATCAAGGCCGACTCCGTCGTTCCTCTAAACTCATACAGCTCAATGAGTCCAAATGCCGCCTGCACGCTTCAAGGTACCAGAATGCCTGGGAGGCCATACGAAAGCTTCGTGGTGGAGATCCAGCAGCTGTTTCTTGGAGAAAGTTAGGGTCTAAGGATATTCGTTGCATGGAAGACCCCGAAGATAGAGCTATTGGAGTAATCAGAAAACAGCTGGGAAAGAGGTCTCAATCCACAGGCAAGGCCAGAGCCAAGGAAGTGATCGGTGGTTTGCAAGAAGAGGCTAGGGATTCCAATGAAGAAGATGAGGGCAGTGATGACGGGGCTGAAGAGGAGGAAGACGAGGAGGAAGACGAAGACGAAGATGAAGATGAAGATGAAGAGGAGGTTGTTGAGCCTGAGGTGGCAGACAGGAGATGGGGAAAGAAGCGAGACGAGATGTTGAAGAAGACCGGTCAGGGATATCGGGATACCTCATGGATATGGTGGGCTGCTGATGGGGGAGGTTTCGCTTCAGATGAAAGATTATATCAAGGTGTGTCTATCTCGCCTTGCCTTACCTTTGTCACTTTCTGAACCCTTATTCATAGGGCTTCGCGTTGAATGGGCAAAGTCATATGCAAGGCTTTGTCGATGGCAAGAAGAGGTCCAGATCCTCACGGAGGAAATGACAAGGACCATCAAATCGCTTCTATGGACTGCTGCTCAATGGGAAAAAAGAGCAAGCACCCCAGCTTTCCAAGGTTCGCATGCAGAAGGGGCATCTGCATATGCATACAGGCAAGCCTCGATGTACCGCAAGCTAGCTGGCTCCTTCGCCTCCTTATGGAAAAAGCAGGTGGGGCCTCCCTTGGGAGCAGACTCTCTTAGTGACAGCAGTTCCGATGAAGCTGGCGGTCGTTCACATGGCTCAATGAGCAGAGAGGAGAGCGAGACAGAGGTGTAGCCTAGAATGGTAAGCTCTCTGAAATCAAATCTTCGGTTTTCTATTGCTTATCTTTTGGTTTCGTACCTGGTTCCCTCGCCAGGTGTTTTCGATAACTCAAAGCTCCACACCTCCCTTCTGATGTTTTCAATAACTCGACGCCCTATACTTCCCACTCAACGTTTTTTCGATAACTCGACGCCTTTTTCGATAACTCGACGCCGTGAGCATCTCGCATCTGGTGTTTTCGATAAAAGGTCGCGCTATACTTCACACCCAACGTTTTTTCAATAACTTGACGCCATGCATTTTTCAATTGACCAACCTTTCCCTTCTCCCCTTGTCTTTTTTTGATAACGATACTTCTCATGACCCTTGGTTCATTTTCTAAAAACCACCGTGACGCCTCTTCATCTTCCCCCTTATGTTTTTGATAAATTGCAGCCTACGTAGCCTAATAGATCCTCATTGATTATTTGAAAACATGCTGGGTGCCCACTAGTACATTTTAGAAAAGAAGGTAACTTAAAAACTAGTCCTTGGTTTTTGTAATAGGCCCCCCGAGATTCATCGTATGTTTTTGTAAAACACTAGCATCTACGGATGTGGCGGGAAAGAGAGGCGGAGGTGGAAGCGGCATATCGGAGATGCCAAGCCAAGGCGGGATCCGCCAGGAAGAAGGCGGAATCCGACAGGAAAGAGGCGGAACATGTAAGGGATGCAGAATCAAATGAGATATAATTATTGTATAGCTTTTACACTGAAGTAGTAGGTAGCCAGAGCCGATGTAAGTGAACAAGGGGACGACCAGAACACTTGTAGGCGACGGGGCAAAGGATAGTGTGAAATCGGGCTGCGGAGCGGTAATTGGTATGGTAGATCTAAGATGACAGTTGCAACTCACCTCGTTGGGTAGAACACCCATAGGTTTCCATCCACAACAAATGGCCCATTCCAGCTCTACTTGAAATGAACCGCCAATGCGCGTTTGTGTTGAGCTACCTCCTCATTACTAGAGCACATCGAGTATCAATATCCAGCTGTCGTTCCTGAGGATGGCTGAAATAGGACCACGGCAACTCAGTAAAGGCAGCAAGGTCACAGAGAGAGAATACTTTACCTAGGGACGATGAGGAGGTGATGGTTCTTGACAACAGCCTTGTCACTGTCACTGTCACGGCTCATGATCAACGAAGTCGCCTGAAGTCACCACGTGCATTTTTCTATTCAATGGCTAGATGCCTTCTAAAAGCAACACGAACACGCAGCGCAACGTGTACAGGGACCGCATACCTGACCCTTTCGACTTCGAAATAATTCCCTCACGAGAGGAGAAGGTCCTGGTTACGGGATGGACATCGATCGTCAACCACTCCCCTGCAAAGGGTCGTTCGGAGTGGACCAGGATGCAGGAATGGAACACTGAAGAACGAGAGGATTTCGCCCTGGACCAGAATGGGGATGCCTACGAGGCAATACTGCATGGCGATATCTGTGATGATTTATGGCTAGATGAGCCGCAGGATGGAGGAATAGCGGTGAACGAACAGCCTGCGGGGAGGAAAAGAAAGCGGAAAAGCATGCGCGCGGTACGTTTACGATCTTTGTATTAAGAGATTTCAAGCTGACCTGGATACGCAGAAACGTCCTAATATCTATTGGAAAGAGAACTACCGTGACAAATTTGTTGCGGAGTTACTCAGAGGCAAAGGTCGAGGGGATGCTCGACAGCAGAAGGCTTGTACCAACTGTAGGAAGAATGACGGGGTGTATCGCTGCCAGGACTGCCTTTCGGCTGACTTGGTCTGTGCCGAATGCTGCAAGAGACGGCACAGGTTGAATCCTCTACATAGGGTTGAAGTACGTGTCCTCGCCTGTAATCTGTTGTTCCTTGACTGATCTTGAACAAAATACAGAAATGGAATGGCGTCTTCTTCACACGTGAAGCCCTTCGCAAAGTCGGCGTGACCATCCAACTAAACCATCAAGGCCTCGTTTGCCTCAATCTGATTGCCTGCCACTCAAAACTTCGAATACTACACACGAATGGCATCCACCGAGTCGACCTATTCTTCTGTGGGTGCCACAAAACACGCCCACAGTATCAACAGCTTTTGAGACGTGGTCTCTATCCGGCTACCGTGACGGAGGGCTGTATCACGACGTGCGCTACGTTTGCGTACCTGGAGAGTCTCCATATGACCTCTTTCACGACCAAGGGCTCGGCATATGACTTCTATCGTGCCCTGGAGAAACTGACAGACAATACTGGCCTCAAAGTGCCAAAATCTCGGTATCGCCCTTTGTTCAGGATGATAAGGCAATGGCGTCACCTCAAGATGGTTATATGGAGTGGAGCAGGGCACGATCCCGATGGAATTGAAGGTCGTCCTGGAGACTCGGAGAATCAAAGGTCTAAGGAGGGGAGGCTTGTTGTAGAGTGCCCATCATGCCCTCGACCAGGAATCAATTTACCACTGGACTGGGAGTCACTTATTCCTGAGTAAGTGCGATATTCTCTGTACTCCAAATCAAATTCTAATGATCCCTTAGATTTCTATATCGTCTTTGCTTGTGCATGGACGCAAACTTTCGCTTGAAAGAGCAGAAAGTATCGTCTCATTCGAGAGATCCCTCGTTGAATAACGGGCTTGGGTATTGGGTTAAGCGTGTTGATTATGAAGAGTGGGCGCTCCAGAATCTTGACGGTGACCAGGTAGGCACAGGTTAAGATTAGTCGTCTTAACTGAGCTCATACTTATAATAGATCACGACTTGTATTCCGCTTGCTGCCCTAGTGAAACAGAACACAAAATTCTCTAAGGGCCTCAGGTACACGGGAGTGGGCGGTGTCTGCTGTGGACGTTCAGACATGTTCGTTAAGGTCGGTAATCTTCACAAGGGGGAACGGTTTGTCTTTTCCGTTGATAGTTCCTGAGGACATGCTAACGGTCAGTACCCTACATAGGTATCGGAATATGGATTACATCTTGGGAGTTGCGTTGCGTGACTTCTTGTCGCTGGTGTCGTTGCTTCTCATTTACGACATCGCTTGCCAGTGGTTCGTAAATCTGTACGAGCGTGCTAGCCAATGGCCGGCAGAAATTGTCTTTCCAGATCGAGATACCATGGAAGTGACACCAGCGATTGGAAAACTGCACGAACCTGGGCACAAGCAGGGCGAAGATCACGCGAAGTACAATCTGAACCTCATCCGCGGCAGTGGCAACATCGATGGCGAGAGTATGGAGCAACTTTGGGGCGAACACAATAACCTCGGCAACGCTACGAAGACCATGGGTCCAGGTGCAAGGGAAGACTACATCGATGCCAACTTCGGCTTCTGGAACCACGAGAAGTACGTTGGGATGGGTATGTTATCTAAACTGATTATAATACCTGTTGCTGAATGAACACTCCAGGGAAAACACTGAGCCGCAAGCACAAAGAGGCTGTCAGAGAACGCAACATACAGGTGGTAGCTCACGATGGTCTCACCGCCAACCTGCCGCCGGAGCTTGTCAAGAAGTCACCAGAGGTACGCATACTTTTACAATATATGTGGCAGTTATCACAACGACTTTTGCAATATTTTGTGATAACGACTTTAGCAAAGGTGGCTGATAAATAGTCAACATTTGCTAAAGTGGACGCTTGAAAGTGTTAAATGTAAGTTTCACAAATGTTGTTTTAGCTCAGGATAACTTTTACAAAGACTGACAAAGTTTGCAGGGCTTTAGATAAAGCTGAGATATATTATCAACTATTGTTAATATTGATACAAAGCACTATATACACACTAGATCCGACGTGTCTAATACATCAAGAAATGCTGCAAACCCAAGGTATACGAAGATGAAAAGAAGGCTACTAGAGGCGGGCTTTCTTACGTGCTGGGACTTCCTCCTCCAACCTCAACTGCTTCAACACCCAGCAGACATCATTGAAGAGAGCCTGCCACTGAGAACTGGCATTGTCCAATGAGCCCAACGAACCACCACACTCGCTGATGAGCCACCACTTGAGACAAGCCATGATGCTCAGGAGACCGTTCAGGCCAGGACAACGAAGGCCACCCCAATCACCTTCGCCAGTTGCTGCCCAATTGCCCTTGTCGTCTTTGGTACGCCAGCAAGGCATCATGGTGTTCCACCATTCGACCACAGAATCACCAAAGACCTGGGCATCCTTTGTGTCAGGAGGTGCTGCGCACTTTCGAGCTCGCTTCGACCAAAAGAGGACTGCGTCTGGGCGGTTCTTCGTGGGTAGCGTTTTTTGAGTAGGGGTGGTGAAATCGTAGGACCTTTCCAAGTCTTCCCATAGCTGCACAGCCTGGACCCATCCGGAGCCAATGACATCGGCTAACAGGAACTCCTTCATCCCTTGAACCCATGATGGAAGCTCATTTGAAGTAGCGGGAAGAGCTTGGTTAGCGGAGAGTGAACTTCGAAGAGACCTTGAAGAGGTTGGCGGACGTGACGAAGAGGTTGGTGGACGCGATGAAGAGGTTGGCGGACGTGACGAAGGAGGAGTCATTGCGTTTGTCAATGGCGTTCGAACATATGGCATGGGTGTCGTTGACCTGGTCTTCACCGGTGTTGAGGGAGCAGAGGGCTTAGCCTTTGCAGGACTTGGCGTGGCACTGTGGGTGTCGATATTGACGGTTGACGATGTTATGCTATCGGAACGTTGGCCAGCACCACGAGCTGATGCACGAACACAAGAAGTCGCTCCACCAGAGCTCTGGGCAGTAGCAACGACATCAGAATCGCCAGTTTGGCTGATAAGTGCTGTTGCGCTAGCTTGTGCAAAACCCATCGCTGAGGCAGTCACACGAGCTCCAACGTCCGTGTCAGGGACGACTGTTTGCGTGAGCTGCGGTGGTTGAGATGGAGGGAGAAGGGAAGGAGAGCTGGTGGGAGTTGTGGCTGCTGGACCACAGGCTTCGATACGTGGGACGCTTGGGTTTGGGCCTGGTACTTTCCTTCTGACTCGCCATCTCTGACTCCTCTGCATCCATCTCTGTATCTATCTCGACCTGCTTTGCCTTTCCTTTCCTTTTCCTCTTAGCCCCCGCCTTAGCCTTGCCCTTTGCCTGAGATGCCAATGTCTCCTCATCATCCCCACTCTCTTCCCTAGTGTCATTCTCCTCCTCGAGGAGAGCAATCAGGCGCTGCTTCGCTGCAGCCTCCTCCTTGTCCAGCTCCTTCTGGGTATACTTCGAGTAGAGTAGCATCTCTGGGTCCTTTCCTTCCTCGATGCACCACGAAGCTCAGCGGCGAGAAGCTTCCCCATACGTCGACCAGGGAGTAGCTTGATACCGCATTCTCCAATATCTGGGGCATCATAGCCATGGTTATCGTTGTCGTCGTCATCAGATGAGAGTTCTGGTGTCGAGGAGTGGGGAGTTTCATCGTCTTCACCAGAGTTACGAGGTCGCTTTCGATGCTGAGTGGAGGAAGAGGCCATTGCAGTGACTTTAAGGGCAGAAGATGGGAGTGCTGAGATAGAAGCTGAAGCACTTGCCACGTCGGGCTCAGAGTTGACCGTGGGATTGCTTTGTTTATCTCATCGGGCGCTTTCTCCTCCTCCTCCTCCTCATACTTGGCGATGAGATCTGGAGAATACACAGAGGAGATGCGGGATAACCTGTTCAGCCAGAGATGAGAAACATATCTAAAAAAAGGAAAGCTATATAACGTACCTTTTTCCATCCGAGAGCATGACTTGACGAACTCTGCGAACGAACGAACGTGAAGCATCTTGAATCCAACGGGATCCCATTCGTCGAACTTCATTGGGTTCTCCCCAGGTGTTGTACCTGCGAGCATGCTAAATAGCAGCAAATCAGCCTGGGTCAAGGATACACTATAAAGACTATACGTACTTGCAGAGGAATGCCTTGTCCTCGTTGCCATTCTTATTGTAGCCAATAACGGTTACTGATATAAAGGTATCCGTGCTTTTACTCAAAGCATTAATGAGCGGCTGTACTTTGTACGGCATTTGCTCCCGAAGCCTGATAAAATATGAGTTAGTACAACCAAATGGGATATAAAGAAGTACGAACAAGGGAACGTCTTCTGGAGACGTGAGCCCTTCACCAGCAAGTAGCTTTTCATAGGCCTCACGCCTAGCCTGGTATACTTGCTCCGCCTTCTCGTGAACTCTCTGTTTTGTCTCATTGTCCTCGTCATTGAACAAATCCTTTGCCACGTCGATGGAATGGGCTAGACGAAAATCTTCATCGTCATCCTTTCCAAACTCTTCGGTAATCTTCTCTTTGATCTTGTCTTTGAATTCGTCTTGGCCTTGATAGATCTTGTGGTCAGGTACATGTCGTGGTGCAGGGCCGAGATCTCGGTTGAAATGCTTTATGAACCCACCCCACAATCTCCGCCTTCGCGGCCTTCTCTTTGGTGGAACGAGTAGAAAACCAGGCCTTGAGACGCTACAGAGAATGCAAGTAAGTATAAGAAAACATTCATGAGAAAGTTACACTTACATCGTCACTGGCACCCCGGGCAATTGAGGATATTATCCTCTTCACTTCGATCATTCTGCTTCGTCTTTGCTTCTTCTTCCCATTTGCCTTGGTCTTCGCCTTGGTCTGGGGTTTTCGCCTTGGTCTGGGGCTTTGACTTTGACTTCTTAGAGGAGCTCGGCGATGAGGAAGTCGGTTTGGTTACGTTGGGATCGGATGGTACCTCATCAGCAGAACCAGGTAAGGGATTATGAGACGAAGCAGCCTCAGCACTGGCTTCTCGACAATAGCATCGGATTGTTCCTGCTTCGGTAGCTGGTGACGTTTTTGTTGGCCGAAACGTTAGATGGTGCCTCGATGGAAGATTCTTCCGCTTGAGTGGATGGCTGAGAAGAGCGTTCATCGCTAGGTACGTTGCCTTAGATTATTTCGTGAGTTACGTTGAATTTAGATTGAAGACCACGAAAATTTACCCTTGTTATGTTCACCAGATATACTTTCGCCATCGGCGCATCTTCAGCCACCGGTGCATCTCCAGCCACCGGTGCATCTTCAGCTACCGGTGCATCTTCAGCCAAACCGTTGGGCTGCTGGTGGCAGGGCTCGATGGTGTTGGTTCGTTCGCTTTTTGAGGAGCATTGGCCTCTTCGAGAGAGGCCTTATTCAAACCTTCTACCGATAGACTAATGTGCGTAACTTCCAGGGCTGCATAGATATGGCACTTACAGGGGAGATGTCATCAGAGCTTTGCCCTGCGCTGCCAGAGATACCGGTGCATTGGGTCTGTTGACGTGATGCTTCAGGCTGGTCTGTATCTGAGGTCAAAGTTTTTCAGGTTAAAAAGAAATACAAAAAGTAAACGTCCAGGACATTACCTATTTCGCTCTATACCCCTCATCGACAATAGCGTCCATAATACCGAGCCGCTTTATGAGGGCTTCAACTCCAGGCCTTTCGTCATCGTCGAGAGGAGTATATCAGTCCTCCAACTAACCGAAGAACTTGGCCCAAACGGTACACGATTACCGAGCGACGAGATATATTCTAGGTACCAACTATCGAGGACTTGAAGAGGCCCACACCCTGGAAGATTCCTGGGTTTCCCGTTTTTCGCGGTCGGTTTCTCGTTACTTCTCTGACTTTTGACGATTTCGTGCCATGGGAAGATGCGGGTTGAAGTTCAAGAGTGCAGCAAATTTGGTTATGGTGGCGGGGATGGAGAATGTTTCTGGGCGGTGGTGTTGTTTTAGGGGGAAGTCGTTTTAAAAGTCTGGCGCGAAGGATCTGTGAACGTGAATGTGAATAACGGAATATCGTAGTTGAGTATACGAGAGCAAAGCACAAAAACTGAGATCCCGTATATTGACGGCGTAAAGCATTAGCTACATTAACCACCGACGGACATAGATCCAAGGGCAATGCATTGCGTCTTGCAAAACTGCCAAACCGTTAGGATGATCAGGGCCCTAGCATAGGAAATGATTCCATCTCACCATAAGACACTTTCACCGCAGTACAACCATAGGTCACTACGCGCACCCTGGCTAGAGTGCAGCAGAGGAGACTACCTGGCTGAAAGTGCTAGTGGCGGCGTAGGCAATCCGATTACCGATGACAAAGGAACATCTAATGTCGGGAGGGAACGGTATAGGCCCGATTGATTCTCACAAATTTGAGCGAATAAGACTTTGATTTAGCGGTAGTACCAGTCTTGAAACAAACGGAGAAAACCGAGGCTTTCACATTAAGCGGGTAGATATAGTAGATGTAAAATAAGCGTGCTGGCTGACGTTTCGGTTAGCTCATAGTCAGGACAACAAGGGACCCACACTTACACATCCAGAAATATGCGCGACGACCCGACCAAGAACTCAACAAAACCTTCCTCGGATCATCTCATAATCCCTGGTGTTCGGAAAGTCAGTCAGATTGAGTGTTATCACTGAAGGAGACTTTACGAGGGTCAATAGGAAGGCGACGGTGTCAAAATATCTCTTCAGGAGATGGAGGTAGCTGAGGTGGAGAGGCTCCTCCGTCGTCCACGTCCTCTTGAATAGACAATGTGACTGGTATCACGCATGCCGACGATGAGGCCACGGGTGACTGGAACGTGCTGAACTAAGGTTGATGTAGAGGAAGGTTTCCAAACACCTTAGCCAGACGTGAGTTTAACATGCCAGGGCTTGGAGTGAAGAGCGCAATACTAACTTGATTATCATCGGACTTTTTGTGAATCCATTTTCCTGCGCTTGAACGACGCGCAGCGAATGGTTCTTGGTGTGTCTTCACTCCGGGGTCGGCGGTGTCTAACGAGTAGAGTTTCGAAGCAAGGGCTGCAGCATCTATCGCGGCGACGGTTCGTTCCAATTTACGTTTATGCTTCATTGGAATTGTTGGGAAGGATGACTGCGGGGGCGTGCTAAGGAAAGAGTTGTAAGAGATGTGGTCTATACGGGGAAGGACTTACAATAAATTCATTTCACGATTCTCTATGCTTCACAAGATCCGTCGCGCCAAAGATGTCGAAGTAACCGTATCTCCTCGTCGTCGTTTTCCTAGTAGTCGTGATGCTTGGAAGATGGACGCTGGTTGCGCACAAAGGAGGTGTGCGTATCTCGTTGACACCGGTTTCGCGCGAGATGTTGGTTCATGGGAAGGACGTGGTTGTGCGCAAGGGGGTGGTTCTAGAGCTCGTCTTCCGGTTGTCGTGACGGCGATGGTGACTGCGCTCCGTGTGCTCGAGGTTGTGCGCAAGGTAAGGTTCGTGTTAGGCAGGTGTAGATGAATGACACTAGAATAGATGAGCAATCTTGTAGTGCAAATGTAATTTTTACTTTCCTTGAGGTTTCCCTGTTACTCAGTGTGTCGTTGTCGTATTCTGTTGGAAGGATCATGGTCAAGAATACAAACGTTGAAATGGCCCGAGTACTTGTCCTCGGGTCTTCTTTCCGCTCCTCCTTCACTGCCGCGGCTTGCTGCTATACAGTTTGCAGCGCACCACATCCTCACACCGGTTCATACGTATCATTCGATTGACTTGTCGTCAATATTAGTACCTATGACTGGGAGGAAAGGGCAAGGTATAGTTCATTCTTCTCTTTCTACTAACAAAGTTCTCAGTATTGAAATCAAGTTCATCGTCGACTCGCTTCACCTGCTTTTGGCGATGTGACGTTCATCAACTCCGGCAAATCAATGATCAGAAAGGACACAACGGAAGACAAGGAAGATACACTGTTCGGAGAATCGTCTTCTTCAGAGAGGCATTGATTTGATGGAGGATACGAGGTATTGCACAGCAGGGAAAAATCGAGTTCATGGTTCAGCAATTGGCAACGTCAAGTTCTTAAGGTACGTGGTAATTTACCTTCAT
>JAYKXP010000326.1:0-26330 GCA_037176845.1 Paramarasmius palmivorus | reverse complement strand
AAAGTCATTCCGGAGCAAACAGTGTACGTTACCGCGTACTGCTGCTTCAACTGCCAGAAGTCATGAACCGGTCTTTAAGTTTGAAGATATCCGACCGCATGGCGAAGATCTTTGCCTACTATGTGAATTCATATAACGGTCAACTGTGGAGGGTGTGCAACTTCACTAGACCTGAGGCCTGAACGTTTGAGCTGGTACCTGTGGACTGCGGCGAGTCAGTCACACCTGCTAGGAATTGGTTCCTAATAAGGAAAAACCCATCTCGCCACAAAACGTTTTCCGCCGAAAGATTAGAGACAGCCGACGTTTTCCGGAGCGTTTTTAAGAAACGTATCCAAACTTCAGGTGTCTCGTTGGACCAGAAACGTCTTTTTGAAAAGCTGTCCGACTATCAGACAGCAATTTCTTCTGGGTGTGAGTAAACAGAACAGCGTAAAGAAGGATGGTTCCCTCAGAGGATTGCGTGAAAAGAATGGGATATGGCAGTTTTTGCGAAAGGGAGTACTTAGGGCAGGAGGAAAAGGAAAGGGAAATTGATCATCATGTGGTTGTAACCTCACCCGAATTGCCGACGGCAAAAGAGTTTTTCTTTCAAGCAGCGTCCCCTCCGTTACCCACACATGTTGCCCTTCCGACAACCTTCTGAGACACTTTATGCTTCAATTTCTGCATATCGCTTTCAACACGGGTATCTATAGCCCGGATACCACAGTTGGAACCACGCTAGTATTATGAGCGATTTGCACGGTAAGGCCCCATTGACTTGAACTAAGTATTCTTATAACTAAAAACCGTGTATCTTGAGTATAGTCTCGTATTTTCATCTCTCGCTTCAAGAACATTGGCATGCTTCGTGGTGAACGAAGACTTCCGTCCAACTTCCCTCTGAAACTCAAAGCCTACAGTGTGACTGTTGAATTCGTAGACCGAAAGGAACATCCGGGGATTTAGGACGATCCAGTGTCACTGTGAATGGTATGCGGCAGGTTATGGTAAGTACTATTTGTGTCGCCTCCGAACGCGTCAAAAGCCTAAGCTCGAGCCTCGTCTTTTCAGAATCATTGGATCGCCGTAGCCTAGCCTACGTCAACGTCAAACTCTTCCCTATGCCCTAACTATATCCTTCCTGCGCAGAAATCTTTTCTGAAGGTCGAAATCTTCTCAACGCACCCCAATTCCTGCCCAGTGTCCTCACTCCAATCGGTTCGTATTGCACTTCCCAACCGAACCCTAACCCGACTGTGCTTTGTTTGCCCTTTACCTCGACAACGTTGCTTCATCTCCACATCCCCACAAGATTTCGCCATGGAATCTTCGGGAAGCATTCTATGTACTAAATGTGGATGCCCCCGGTTTTAGGGTCTGGGAAGTATACTATCGGTCATATCCTAGAAGCCAACTTTTTCTACGTCGCGAAATCGTTCGGCCCGCAGAAATCAGGGACCGTTGCCACGCTCGGGAAGATATGGAGGCTTGTGAATGTCAAAGATTTTACGATCAGCTCTGGGTGCAGTTGGGGCAGGTGGTACGCGTACGGGTGTTTTGACGTTTGGAGTAACACTAGTTGGGATCACACCGAAGGTATTGGACTATTTCAGTGGCCTTCGTGAATTCGCTTCTGATGAATATGTCTGCAGCGCTTCTGCTGCCGGCAGCATTTGCTGTGAGGAGTAGGAAGAGCGAAATTTACTAATGACGAAGATCAACACGTCTTTTATGGCGGTTTGCGAGAGTTCGTAGGTCTGTCAGTCAATATTATCTTCACCCGCTGATAGCATTCTTCGTAGGGGGACGCCTCAGCGGCAGCGTTGGGACAGCACGTATGAAGCGACGGGTTATCTTTCTGGGATATCATATGCCGTCTCGTTCTCGTTAACGAATCGCCATTGCTTCCTCGTACTGGAGCTTTCACACACTATGTTGCATTTACCAACCTTCTACGGCACGAGCTCCAGTGACCTCATATATATATATCACAGGTGCTCGCAGTTTCATTATTCCCTATTCACATGCCGCTCGCTCACATCGATATCATAGTTACAGGGCTTGTCCTGTCCGTCATCGCAGGTTCATATTTCATGCGTCGCCGAGGGCAGCTCAAAGGCGTGCGAGGACCGAAGGCTGACAGCTTCCTGCTTGGGGTGGAGTATCAGCTTCATCTCGAAAACTACGCAGCAGAGTTGAGGTTGAAATGGACTGAAGAATACGGGCCAACGTATAAGATCCCTGGGTGCTTCGGTGTATGTACATTTCTTCTGATCTTCGGTACCGTTCTTATTAACACCCTTTCCTTCAGCAAAACATTCTTGTCACATCCGATCCCAGAGCCACTTATCACGTCCTTCACGAGCATGTTATCGATTACCCCCCTACCAACGACTTTCGACATCTGTTTGGACTCTTGTTCGGAGAAAGCGCCATCATGGTGTATGGAAATGATCATAAACGACACCGACGAGTTTTAAGCCCTGCATTCTCCATCACACATATGAAGAGTTTTACTCCGCTTTTTCAACATCATGTTACCCAGGTATGCTAAGTATCAGCATTTCAGACCGTAGACTGATGAAACTCTTATTCAGCTGATAGCTCAGTGGAACGCGACCATGAAGAAAGGTGCCGAGACCTGGGACGTGATTCCTTGGCTTCACAAGGTGACGCTCGATATCATTGGCCAAAGTACGTGGCACAGGTCTCGTAAACATTGACAATCTTGAAAATTTAACCACTTTGGACAGGCTCTTTCAACTACAACTTTCAAGCTTTGAAGGACAAGCCAAACGAGCTCACTGAAGCCCTTAGAGACTTTGAGTTAGTCCTCTGTATCTTATGGTCTATGTTCTCTACGGTACTGACTTCAATATCTCCAGGCGTTCTGGTGCTTCGTTCTCCCGCGTGCAAACACTCAAGGAAGCTATAACTCGCTATGGACCTCAGTCTATTGCCGCCATCCAAGCCAGATGTTTCCCCGCATCCATCGAAAAGGCTGCTGCAAAATATTTCAAACTAGCCAGCGAGCGAGCAAAGGAAATGCTAGAAGGGTCAGGTCTAACGCTGGATGACCCCCAGTACAAGACGGAGCTCACGGGGAAGGAGAAGGATGTTTTAAGCGTGCTTGGTATCTGGCTTCTCCTTCTATGATGTCGTGACAAGAACTAATATAACCCAAATCAGTCAAGGCCAATCGCGCAGAACATCCTCAGAAGCAGCTTACGGAACACGAAGTTTTGTCGCAGGTGGCATTACTCATACAAGCAGGGCACCACACCACTGGCTATACGCTCTCATGGATTCTGTACGAACTCGCCCGACATCCCGAGGATCAACAGAAGGTATATGATGAGATTCGACGTGTCCGGGAGAATGTTTCTGGAGCTCTTACTGCGGAGGATTACGATCATCTTGGTAATGGGTGGCTTGGTTTCTGTGTCTTGGTATGTTTTCCGAGAAAGAACTAAAGAAGACGAATTGAAACTTGAGATGTAGGAGGCACTCCGCTTTTACCCAATCTTATCCCGGCTCAATCGGCAGGCCAAGCACTCGGACGTCGTTCCCCTGCAGCTCCCGGTTCAATCGTCTTTGGATACAGCTATCACAGAGGTTCCTGTCGAGGCTGGCCAGCACATCGCTATCGATGTCGCCGTTTATAATCGGCAAGTACACCCCTGTTGTCCTTTGTGATCTTCTGTGTTGCTAATCTTTCGTCGGGAGTAGATTAGAATCTGTCTGGGGACCTGATGCCCACGAATGGAACCCTTCTCGATTCAGTGATCCTACAGCAAAGGCGGTAACCGTGGGCATGACATCGAATATCCTCACTTTCAGTACGTCTCCTGAACTTGGACTCTTCCTTAAGCCCTGCTAACGAGATTACCAGGCGGGGGTCCGAAGGGTTGTGTTGGATGGCGATTTGCGCTCATGGAATTGCACGTTCTGGTAGCTGGTCTTGTTGAAAATTTCGACTTTACAATGCCTGAGGATGTGAAGATCAAAGCTCGTTTGATGACTCTTGCGACCATGACGTTCCCTTTTGTTGTTGGTAAGGAAGAGGCGGGGCCAATGCTTCCTTTGGTGATCCAGCCGAGAGGAGTATGATTCTGAAATCCTGTTTTCAAGTTGGCTTTCGTCTCATGATGTAAAATATAATACAACGTGCATATCGGTAGACATATACTTACTCTTAAACATATGTTGTCAAACCTATGCCCTACATATGTATTTCTTTGTTTACATAGAGCTTTGAGTTGACCTCGAGTCCGAGATTGTAATACTTCCCACGATTACAATTTTCTTCTCGACACCCATGTCATGGTTGGAAGCTCTGCTCCTCTTTTGCCCGTCCCACCTCACCGATGCTGATCCCTCCTCGCAACCTCGCCAGATCGTGCGCTCAATTCCGACTGCATGCATATTCATGTGTATCTAGCTCTAGCTAGATTCAGGCTTGGATGGTAACGACAAGCACCCTGCAGCTGGCAGAGTGTTGGAAGCCTGGCCACTTCCGTCATAAGAGGTGTCCAGAACTGGACAAGGGATGGCCTTTCTCGTTCTGGTTGCAGGGTATGATATACGTTGCAAAGAGAACACGTCTTTTGTGGTGGTTTGCGAGAGTGCGTAGATGGTCCGTCAATCAGCATTATCTTCACAGGCTGATAGCATTCTTCGTAGGGGATGGCTCAGCGGCAGCATTCGGGCAGGAGTGCTTCATCAACAGGTTATCTTTCTGTAATGTCATATGTCTCGTTAAGGAATCGCTATTGCTTCCTCGTACTGGAGCTTTCACACACTACCATGTTGCATTTACCAACGTTCGGCGGCACGAGCTCCAGTGACCTCATATATACCACAGGTGCTTGCAGGTTCATCTTTCCTTATTCCCATGCAGCTCACTCACATTGATATCGTTGTTACAGGGCTTGTCCTGTCCGTCATCGCAGGTACCTATTTCATCCGCCGCCGACGGCAGCTCAAAGGGATACGAGGACCAAAGGCTGACAGCTTTCTGCTTGGGGTGGAGTATCAGCTTCAGCTCGAAGACTACGCAGCAGAGTTGAGGTTGAAATGGACTGAAGAATACGGGCCAACGTATAAGATCCCTGGGTGCTTCGGCGTAGGTACATTTCTTCTGAGTCTCAGTACTGTTCTTAACAACGCTCTTTCATTCAGCAAAACATTCTTGTCACATCCGATCCCAGAGCCGTTCATCACGTCCTTCACGAGCACGTTATCGATTACCCTTTTACCAATGATATTCGACATTTATTTGGACTCTTGTTCGGAGAAAGTGTTATCACGTTGTATGGAAGTGATCACAAACGACAGCGACGAGTTTTAAGCCCTGCATTCTCCATCACACATATGAAGAGTTTTACTCCGCTCTTTCAACGCCATATAACCCAGGTATGCTAAGTATCAGCATTTTAGACTGCAGACTGATCACATTCTTACTCAGCTGATATCCCAGTGGAACGCCACCATGAAGAAGGGTGCTGAGACCTGGGACGTGATTCCGTGGCTTCACAAGGTGACGCTCGATATCATTGGCCAAAGTACGTGTCATAGGTCTCGTGAACAATTTCGAAAAAATAACCACGTTGGATAGGCTCTTTCAACTACAACTTTCAAGCCTTGGAGGATAAGCCGAATGAGCTTACTGAGGTTTTGAAAGACTTCGAGTTAGTCTTCTGTACCTTATAGTATGTTTTCTATGGTACTGACATCAATGTCTCCGGGAGTTCTGGTGCTTCGCCCTCCCGTGTGCAAACGCTCAAGGAAGCTATAACTCGCTATGGACCTCAGTCTATCGCCGCCATTCAAGCCAGATATTTCCCCGCGCCTATTGAAAAGGCTTCCATAAAATATCTCAAACTGGCCAGCGAGCGAGCAAAGGGAATACTGGAAGGGTCAGATCTAGCGCAGGATGATCCCCAGTACAAGACGGAGCTCACGGGGAAGGAGAAGGATGTTTTAAGCGTGCTTGGTATTTGGCCTCTTCTTTTATGACGACGTGACAAGAACTAATATAACCAAAATCAGTCAAAGCCAATCGCGCAGAGCAACCTGAGAAGCAGCTTACGGAACACGAAGTTTTGTCGCAGGCAGCGCTACTCATACAAGCAGGGCACCACACCACCGGCTATTCGCTCTCATGGATACTGTACGAACTCGCCCGACATCCCGAGGATCAACAGAGGGTATACGATGAGATTCGACGTGTCCGGGAGAATGTTTCTGGAGCTCTTACTGCGGAAGATTACGATGATCTCGGTAATGGGTGGCTTGGTTTCTGTGTCTTGGTATGTTTTCTAGGAAAGAATTTGAAGAGGACGAATTGAAACTTGAGATGTAGGAGGCACTCCGCTTTTACCCAATCGTATCTCGGTTCAACCGGCAGGCCAAGCACTCGGACGTCGTTCCCTTGCAGTTTCCGGTTCAATCGTCTCCGGATACGATTATCACAGAGGTTCCTGTCGAGGCTGGCCAGCACATCATTATCGATGTCGCCATTTATAACCGGCGAGTACACCCTTGCTGTCCTTTCTTATCTTAAATATCACTAACCCTTCGAGAGTAGATTGGAATCCGTCTGGGGACCTGATGCCCGCGAATGGAACCCTTCTCGATTCAGTGATCCTACAGCAAAGGCAGTAACCGTGGGCATGACATCAAACATCCTCACTTTCAGTACGTCTCCTGAACTCGGACTCTTCCTTAAGCCCTGCTAACGAGATTGCCAGGCGGGGGCCCGAAGGGTTGTGTTGGATGGCGATTTGCGCTCATGGAATTGCACGTTCTGGTAGCTGGTCTTGTTGAAAATTTCGACTTTTCACTGCCTGAGGATGCGAAGATCAAAGCTCGTTTGATGACTCTTACAACTATGACGCTCCCTTTTGTTGTTGGTAAGGAAGAGGCGGGGCCAACGCTTCCTTTGGTAATTCAGCCAAGAGGAGTATGATTCTGAAATCCTGTTTTCAAATTAGCTTCCGTCTCATGATGTAAAATATAGTACAACGTGCATATCGGTGGACATATACTTACTCTTAAACATATGTTGTCAAACCTATGCCCTACATGTGTATTTCTGTGGTTTCCATAGAGCTCTGAGTTGGCCTTGAGTCCGAGATGTGAGCGCGGCTGGATTGTTGTGCTTCCCACGATAACGTCCTTGTCGAGTCGACAGCCATGTCGCTAGCTTGGCTCCTCTTTCCTCCGTCCCAGCGATGTTGACTTCTCCCTATTCCTCTCCGCAACCTCGCTCGGGCTTGGAAGACAGTACTAGCGACAAGCACCCTACAGCTAGCAAAGTGTTTGAAGCCTAACCACTTCCGTCATAAGAGACTGCGCAAGAGAGGACCTGTCTCGGTCCGGTTGAAGGGATATACGTTGGGACATGGAAGCTATCTGAAGGCAGCCACTTTGATGGGTGAACCCCGTACACGAGCGACAAGGAGACGAGACAATGGTATCTTATGCAAGGTATTTAGGCCATCTCTGTGGTTTCCATGAATATTCTTTTCACAAATGCTTCTACAGTAGTGTTCATGGCTATAGTGAACGTTTTTTGATAGAATTTGTTCTTATCGGCTTTGATTGGTACATCTACTCTTGTGTCGTGACCTTTGAATTCTGATGTTCTGCTTCAGGCATACCGTCTCCAGATACGGTTTAGTGACCCGCACTTTCGACGCAGACCCTTTTCCATGGTATGCACGTCAATGACTCGACGGCAAAGCACTTCATCAAACAAACGCGAAATCACCCTTGCGCGGCATCTCCGAACATCGGGAAAATAGGCAGAAAAATTATGTACAGATAAATACATTTCGAGTTTATAGTTTAGAATGAATGATACGAAATGATTGAGGCATATATATCTGTAAATAAATGAAACTAGATGAGCGTCAATGATTTCGAACAATATAGATACAAGTAAACGAAAATAAATCAGCGTAAATCATTTCAGCCAATGTTAATGAAAGTAAATGGGCGTAAATGATTCCAGTCAATTTTAATCTAAGTAAACGCAAGTAAACAGGTCATTATTTCAAGCTCTACACTAAGTAACAAGTACACTACTCGTCATCGCTCTCTACATCAGTATCATCATAGTCCTCGGGTACAGCATCAAGACTCCGGCGTGAAGCACCTGAACGTACCGACTCGTACCCGTCTTCAGCATCATTCTCATCCTGGTCATCTATATCGTCTATGTCGTCCGCAACGTCCAGTCTTTCCCCTGTCAATGGATCATAAGGTTGGGATAGCGCTATCACCGTGGCGAGCATCTGCCTCCAACATCTTTGTCGCGTCTTTAGTGGATGGCCTATACCTCCACCACGATATCGCATGAACATGTCACGATCCACGAAGCTATACGAACAAGGTCAGCGTCAATATACATGGATACCACAAAGCTCACTTACATGTTGTTATTATAATGCCCCCAGTCATCACCTTCAACGACAAACTTTCCGTCATCGAAATCCTCTACTACACGAGCTACCGAGTCATCAGGCAGAGAGCTATCAGTGGGGAACGAGGAAAAGCAAGGAATGATATGTGTTCCTCGAATGACATCCTCGGGATTGACGAAGCCGAACGCATCAGGGTCTGTGGCAGGCGGGAAGAATATCCGTGGAAGGCGCTTTTTTCTCCACCCCCAGGAAAAGTCCTTGTCATACTGATACCACCTAATCCACAGGACATCCATCCTGCGTTCACGACGATCCCTAGAGAAACGAGTGGTATTCTGGACGTGGACATGGAAGATGCCAATCACACGTTCGTAGAGGTAGGGATGATCTTGCTCCTGAGCACTGCGCTCGTCTGCCAGGATCATAACATCGGGGTGACGCCAAATATTCACCGAGTCTTGAGTTTTACGCATGTCGTACCCAGTATAGTTCAATCGCATCCGTTTGTGAGTGAACACTTGCCCTCGCCTGATAAGCAAGCCAGGAATATCTTTGTCTTGAAGATCTTGCTGCTGTTCTGGCGTGATTAGGCGTTCGAGGAGATGCCTGCGGAGCTTCCATTCAAAGTCCTGCAACGGGCTAGTCAGCATACGAAGTAAAAGGAAGCAAGACATGCATACCACAGTCGCGGGGTCTCCATCATAGTCGTCTAGCCAGTTATTGAGCCGCAATGAGCAGCGTTCCGTGCTGCCAATTTGATAACAATGATTTGGGTCTGACTTGGGCAACGGTTCAAGGTCAGGTATTGTATACCGTTCCTTCTTCTTGGTACGTCGTAATGTAGCCACACGTCGCTCTATACGAAGCTTGTGCATGATTTGTTGATGGCGCCCTTTTCGCGCTATCTGAGGCACAAAGTCCTTCCTGTTCGTATTGGGGTATAGTGCCTTCATCCGAACGTGCTCTCGCTCAAACTAGAAAGTAAGTCAGTATTTTGCTACCTTCTATATCGAGAATGTACTCACTGGCTTTGAATCGTTACCGCAAGGAACACCGTAATACTGGGTGTTTCGGATTTGGTGTCCCAGTGCATGCATTTTGAAGGTCGATAGGTTGAATTCTTTACGTCGCCGACCAGGCTCTCCCTCACCACCATTCTCTTTGGCGTTGCGACGACGTTTCTTTGCTTCCCCTGGTAGCTCCAAGGTTTCTATCTCCTTGGTGGCTCTTGCGAATGCACGTAACGACTTGCCCAAATCGCTGGTTACCTTTTCAAAGGTGGCGAGCGTTGAATCCGTTTGTACGCGTAAGTGAGCGTAACTGTGCCAGGTCGCAAAGTCGAACAACAAGTCTTGTACTATGTTGTCCAGCTTAGCCTCGAAGAGACCTTCGAAGCATGGCATGGCACACTGTTATATCATTAGTATGAGTTAATAGTATCATATAATAATAACTCGCCTGTAAAAGATCTTCATAGTCGCGGCAAGCAAACTTTTTGAGAGCCGAAACGTCGTTTCGAAACCTTTGTATCGTTCCGTTCCCAAACGTGGATACCTCACGATATCTGTGCCCATGTGAGTGACGGTTTGTAACAATGATGGAATAATATAACTTACCGGTCGTTCATCACCTGGATCTTTTCCTTCTTCTCGGCGTAGAGACATCGACAGAGGTGTCTAAAGAGTCAAGACATCCTCCCATCGGCCAGTGACTTCGTGCATCAAGTCACCACAAAAAAGGTTATGAAAGTCATCTCCGGCCTGGCTTAGGAGTGTTGAGAACGGGTTCTGTGATGTATATCAGGGAGCGTCAAATGGACATTAGTTATCAAACATACCCTCGTTGGCACTCCAGACCATTCATTAAGCTGTTCGTTGATGTCTTGGTTCTCGACAGAGTACCCTTTCTTGTAGATTAGCTTGCGTACTCTTTCGACCTCATTCCTTCGGTACACAGAGTCGAAACGTCGCTTGGTCTCTCGTCGCCGCATATCGGGTTTGGTACCCAGCTGAGATATCTGCGACTTCTTGACGAGGCAGACAGGGCATGGGCAAGCACCAAGGAACTTGATGCTGGCCAAGATAACTCTGAAGATATGTTAGTAATGAAAGATATATCAAGAACAGAAAAGACATACTTTTCAACATAATCTGCGGTATGCGAGAAGAGCTGAGGGAATATGAGGCGCAGTATACCATCCGCGCACTCGAACAAGAAGCCATGTAGGTAAGCTTTAACAAACTCCGGACAAAGGAAGATCAAACCCCAAACGAGCATGATGAGATCTCGTTTGCAGTGTCGAAGGATGCTATCTGGTGGTAGCCTGTTATCGAAGTGTTCGCGGAAAAACGATTTGAACGAGTCTGGAAGCTGGGAAAAGGTCAGTAACATTGTTATGGGCCAGTATATTTCACTTACTGTTGGGACGAATAAGATAGCGTTCATAGTGTGCATTGAAGGCTTGAGGCGTAGATACTGAGATAGGTTGCCTAGAACCATATATCCAGGCCACAACGACGCCGTCCCAAACTGGGTAAGGAGAGTGCAGTCGGAGCCGTTCATGAGAGCGGCTATGATGACCTCATGCTCGTTTTCCTTGGGAACCCGGCTCATAACGTCAAGCTCAAGTTCCAGCATGCGATCCGAGGTATAAACCTCGCTATATACACGCTCGACCGGTGTGAGGCTTATAAAACGCTTGTGAACGAGCGAAATAATATGCCAAGTTGTGCGAGCGGGGTTCGACGTTGTCAAAGGATCCGTACAATCGACACAAGAAATCAACTAGCACACTAGTTGAACGTCTACAAATCACTAGGACACAAGGGAAGTGTACGAGCGATGAATGAAACAATGTAATATGATAATATAGTCTCGATATGATCAAGACAACGCGAGCCAACCTATAAACCTATCTATAACTAATCCTATACGTTCCTATGACGCAAAATAACCTATCGAACCCAACAAGGGTAAAGACCTATTGTTCCTATGAAGGCTATGGTTACACTAGTCGAACTAGCACGACAACCAAAGGCACTGATTACACTAGTCGAACTAGCACGACAATCAGGCCACCTATAAGCTAGTGGGGCTCCACACTAAGCTTTAACGACACTGGTGGGGCTCCACACCAAGTGAAAAGAGGGATCTAGTGGGGCTCCACACTAGTCCAGAAACAATCAATCCTATGCAAGAGACTAGACGCGCTAGCTCTGTCCTATGGGTATCTCAAAGTTCTAATTTCACGACTCTAGTTCAATATAGAGAAGGGCTTTTCAAGGTTTTATTTTCTAAGTTATTGTTCTAAGCACACGTCGCCTCTATGGTCAACGATAGAAGACAAGAACTCTGCTATTGGTGCACTAGGGCTACGTATATAGCGGGGTAATTGCTTGGGAGCTTCCTAGGGAAACCCTGCTGCTTATATACCCGCGAGCGTACATATTTTACATATAAGTGAAAGTGGACACGATAAAGTAATAGTAACTATGCAAGAAACGAGAACGAGGAGAGGATTCTGTCCATATGAAGTAAGTATCTACCAGAAAAGGAAGGTTTGTATATATATTGGTCGGAATTCGACATTATTTTGCAGGACTGCGAGTCATATTACTTTTTGGTTGCTAGGAAGTGGCGCGCGGAGGCGCTGTTCCGCATGGTGCGTTTCGGATATCGGTGCTAGGACATAGTTATTCCGCTCGGAACTTGCTAGGAGTCCGATCTCGACCGAAACACTTCGGATTCGTATCCGAGGAAGGTAGGCTCTATGCCCTTGTAGTTCTATATTATATTTTCTATGTTTTAGGACAGTCCTGGCACAGAATCCTATCTGTTTCCTTGTTATAGGACTATATGTCCCTCACTAGTGTGTGTACTAGCAGTAGGAATTCCAACTCGAAGCTCGAGGGATATTCCGATCGATATGGAAAGCTGTTAAGCCCCCATATGGCCCTCGTATCGATGACCCGGTTACTCGGACATTTCTAATCCGGGTAACTCTGCTCTCGGAGGTGACTCGCACCTCCAGCTTCTACCGTATTTGGTATATAGCTCTGATTCGTCCCCTAGGGTCCTTCTACGCTGTGGTAGTTGGTCCTCGTTCACTATCCCATCTCATATGTCCCATAGCGCGAGTATAGTGTAGCCATATGACCTACTAGGAAGTCTACCATGTACAGTAGCATGTCCTCGTAAGGTTCCAGCCTGGTAATAGAGTATAGATACGGTCTACAGGTTTCGACGCGTATCCTAGCGCAATCATATAGGGCTAACGACGACATCAACGTCTATGCGCGCGCAGCTAGTATTCACTACGCAGTGCATGCCTATCTTATTCTTCGTCATATGCGCACTACTAGGTTCCTAGTAGTGCTACCAAGTCCATATAGTACTTAGTACGATGTACTAGTGCGATTCTGAACACAACAATTAGTGTCAAAATGACTGTTTTTCAGCGATTTCGTTCTGGTACCCTCACATCTCCCCCAAACCAAAAGATCTAGACCGTCCTCGGTCTGTAATAGTTCATATGAACCTCTTTCTGGGTGTATTCGAGATGCGCGCGGTCAGTTTACTCTGTCCGCGTTATGTCCGATCAGTTGATGCCGGGGTTATCAAACCTCCTCGAGCGTCAATCATCTTCCATATTGATCTTATGATCAACTAGACCTTCGAGCGATTCCCTCGCGCCAAAGCTAGTAATCCCTCGTCTAATTTCGATGTCCTAGGACATTTTCTTCATAGGAGAACGGCCATGTATAGCTATTCCAGGGTCATCGAACTTCTGCCGGTGACTGCCGGTTTCATGACTCAGCTTCCGTGATGTGATCGAATAGAAGCAGGATTCTCGGAATGTGATATATAGCTTTTCACAAAGTTGAACCAAGTCCCAAATCCTTTCTTTCTTTTCCCCCCTCATCATCGTTTCCACGAGTCGCTTCCTAGGTGCGTTTCCTCGTTCTTTTCTTTGCATTTTCTTTCTAAATTTTCTTCTTCTAGGATGCCTACACCCATTCGAAATCCTTTCGCGCCACCTCCAGCACCTCAGCCTAAACCTCGCAAGCTCAAGACAAACGCGAGGACCGGAGCCTCCCCCTTGGAGATGTCTCCTATGGAGATCTACGAGCAGCAGCTCGCGATGTACGAACGAGCAAAAGCCTTGGTTAAGGCATTCCTCGTATCAACTCTGTCTTCGGGAAGGAGCCCGAGTTTCCCCACCGATTGTGCGCAAACTCTTGGTGGCCTCAGAAGGACAACATCGTGCGTTTTTCTTCTTTTTATTCTGATGGCTAACGTTCTTCTCTTAGCACGAATATCACAAACTCTGCACGGACGAGGATCGCGGATCCCCAAGTCCTACATGAGCGTTCTGCTCCAAATTTGCCAGTTAATCAACATGGCCGTCGACGCCAAAGTTATTTCAAGAAAGGAATTTTCCTCCTGGTTGCCGAGTACCGCCGAGACCAACGAACTTGTCAAGACATTCGAGGTGCGCAGCCCTAGCAGATATTTCTGGGTTTTTTCTTTTCTAATCATTTTTTCTTTCTAGGATTTCGATTTTCACTCTTCCTTGCCTCTCCCGAAAGTCAAGACTCCTCCGCCAATCGCTTCTTCCTCGAAAGGACCCAAACGCAAGAAACCAAGTTCTGGTCTCGATATTAGCGACTCCGAGCCCAAACCTCCCAAACGCTCGAAAATCCAGATTCAAGAGGATTCGTTTAGCGAGGACAGCTATGAGAGCGAGCACGCTGGAGTGGAAGAGACGACAAAGTCATATGGCGGGGAATGGTCCTACGATGGTGGGCAGGAGTTGACTCCTGTTGCTCCTACCAAGACCTCCTCGCGCCGCGTGAGTGTTTCTTTTATCATCCCTTGCTTCATATGACTAATTCCCTTCCTAGCGATCGCCTTCTCCTGAGGCCACTGTTACCACTCGGAATAAGCCATCTACCAGCCTTCCCAAAGGCAAGGGCAAAGACAAGGCTAGCGCGCCGAAACCCAAAGGTAAAGACAAGACCGCCGACCGCGAGAAAATCCTCGCACCTGAACTCCGTGGTCCTGTAAGTCCTAGGATTCGTTGTTTTATTCATATGCTAATTCTTTTATTTTCAGCGCTCTGCCTCAACTTATCCTCGAGTGGCTGATAAAGTCATCGGGGGTACTAGCGTGAGTTTTAGCACTTATTTCTTCTATTTCGTAATTCATATGAGCGTTTTCTAGGTCTCCTCTTCTGGACAGCGTGACGTATACCATCCTCCAGCACCTCCTCATCCCGACGAGGACGACGGTTATGTCGCCGATGAGCTTTCTACCGCGGGAGGGCACGTCTATCTTCAAGGCAACGTCCAGCTCTCCTACGACTCGGTCATCTCGGCCACATCGATCGCTCCGGAGCCGAATTTTTACACCCAAGGTTGCGATCGATGCATCCAAAAAGGTCTGGGTTGTTCTCCTCGCGCCGATGGACACGCGGGTTGTACTGGGTGCAAGAGCACTAATCAAAAGTGCTCTTTCACCCAGTCCCTCGAGGAGACTCTTGCTGCTCGCGACGAGCAGCTGGACCTCGGACTTCAAGGTCACAACGGTGATGTTTTCATATGATTATTTCATAAAGTTTTTCTAACAGTTTTCTTCTTTCTAGGACTAGTGTTGCAGCTCGAGGGACTTTTGGGGACTATCTCTTCCCTGCAAGGTGCCCTCGATATGAAGTTCTTGGCTACCCAACACGCTTTGCGCCTCAACCAACAACTCGAGCGTCAACGAGTCCTTTTCTTGCGGTCCACTCGCGATCCCCGGGTCATATGTGCACTCCTTCGACTTTTGCACCCCAACGAGGAGACCCTCACCACCGAGCGACTGGTAGTCTTGCTCACTGCCCTAAGGGTACCCCACTCCTCTTTCGATCTTCTGGCCGCGGGCTTCAAAATTTGTGGCAAGAATATTCTTGTGGTGGATATGGCCACAGATAAAACTCTTGCTAGTACGTTATTCATATGTTCGACTTTCTTTTTCTCATTCCTGACTTCTTTTTCTAGCCTATCAACAGGTGGTCTCTCTTGCAGAGTCTGCCTACCCGCCTGTCGACTTGGTCAAGTGGTTGCAGGAACGCGTGGGCCCTGAGTTCGTCATCAAGGCCAGTTTTTCTTTTATGAACCTCATATGATAAACTGACGTGGTCATATAGGACAAAGCCACACCCGAGGACACCCCAGATTCGTCAATGGCTCAAGACTCGAAGCTCGAGGGACCTTCTACGTCTCCTGCCAACGCGGTATGTCCCACAACTCTTGTCATATGACTTTTCTAAATTTTCGTTCTCTTTCCTAGTCGGGTTCTACCGTCAAGACCACTTCTCCTCACTCTATTTTGGATGTCCCTCTTTCCTCTAGCAACATCAAGGACTCCAAGGCTGAGAAGAAGGGTGCAGGCTCGAAAAGCCCTATGGCCGTCGAGAAGGTTGGGGGCAGCTCCTCGGGAGATCGCATCGTGGACAAGTCCCTTCGCGAGAAGTCTGCCAGCCCGGACTCGGAGTAGTGGCCTCTGGGCCTTTTTACGTTTTTACATTTTCCTGGACTGATTTTCTGTACGCGCGCGCCCCTCAGTGGGCAAAATAATGTATTCATATCATCTCAGCTCCCCTAGTACACACATTCAAGTACTAGGGTCGAAGCAAATCTTGTAGTCGTGTCTTCTAGACACAAAATCAATAATATTACTTCTTGGTATATCTCCTAGTGTGACTAAGTGAGCCCGAGTGAACTTGAACAATTTCCGATTTGAGATCTATAGTCCGAGGGACTTGATTTTGAGCCAATATGTCTAGATTGGTTACCACTCGGGAATCCATCTAGCTCATATGAGTGCTCATATGATCTTAAATCTTTGCGCTCGTATCATATATTCATGATTTCGAACTATTAGGACCATCCTAAATGCACTCAAGTGCGCTAGTAAGGTATCCTCTTAATCCTAGTTCTTCATATGCGTCTCCTAGGCTCAGCTTGGGAACGACTTCAAAAAGTAGTGTGAGAAAGGGTTTATCCGCCTCTGCTGGGAGTCGAACCCAGATCCTCCACTGAAAAGATAGCCTTCGGCGATGTATTCGTGGTGCTTTAACCCTTAAGCTACAGAGGCTGTAACTGTTGCAATTATATTGCTTAGTTATCCCTTCTACCCCTGTTCACTCTGCCGTTGTCCTATCTTTCATAGTGTCTTTCTATAGTTGTTTCATATGGCCCTAGCGTTGTGTAGTTTATGCACTTAGTACCTCATATGGATTGTCCTATGTGCTTTTCGACTCTGCTCGGGACTTTTTATTCTTTTCTTGTCCGGTCATATTCCGCTCGGATGGATCTTGATGAGTTCTAGGGTTGAAAATATTCGAAAATATTCGGATTTTTCGGGTTACCACTAAGCATCTCTCCCCCAAACCAAAAGAAATGTCAAGTCCCCTTGACAGTGCCTCGCGGAAAAGTTTCAGCCGCTCTACACCAGGTGGCGATCATCTGCACCATCCGGAAATATCGCTAGCACCTTCATCCGCACCATCGGACCATATCTCTGGCTCAGTAAGATTTTTCTTGCCCAGCGCGTGAACCTTGCTCCCTAGGACCCTATAAAAGCGTCCTCGGAAAACCCAAGACCCATCACCAATCTCATCCTGTCTTTTCTGCTTCGCACTAGTCATCCTAGTTCACTCATTCTGCTCATATGTCTGCCAAAAACGTATCGTCCCCTGCCCCTGGTGCTTGGAAAGATCGCTCGGAGTGGTTAACCAAAGCTCGCGAGCATATTCAAGAGGGCGAGGCTATCGTCAAGATGGCCAACATCAAAATGCGCGACGCTAGCGCCAATGAACTCCTCAAGTTCTTCGTGCGTATTCCTAGTGTCTTCTATATTGTTCATAGTACTGACTATGATCTCTTTTAACAGAAGGCCTCGTTGAACCCGTACCATATCGCCCAAGACCCCGAGGCCTATAGTGTGTACGATAAAGGGTTCAAACTCCTCGAGGAGTATGGCAACGCGGCCGACCTTACCCTCGCTCCCGCCCTATGGATTTCCATTAAGGGTTTCAAGGAACGCGTGGAAGGCTTGGTCAATCCACCTGCTACCCCTGCCAAGGTTCGTCTGTTATCATGTTCCGAGGGACCCTTCTGACTATTTTCCAGGGCTCTAGCAACGCTGCCAATCCCACTAGTGGTAAGGCTAATGCCGCTATGGTGGACGACGATGTCCAAATCGTTGAGCCTCCTGAAGCCGAAGTAAGTCCTCATATTATCCCATAGTCATCATATTAACTTTCTATACTAGATGGCTGACGTCGAGGGCGGTATTAACGCCTCTATTCATGCCCCTAGTGGCAAGAAGAAGGTACGAGTACCTTTATCTTGTATTCCTCGCACCATGCTGACTTCCATATGACTATTAGAAAGCTGAAAGTCGCTCTCAAACGGTATGTATTCCTTATCATATGGTCCCCAACATGGCTATTCTTTCTCGAGCGTATCTCAAGGCGTCTTACTATCTCTCTAAGGCCAAGAACGCGAAGGCTGCTTCCGCTAAACGCATCCGCGTAGAGAAGGCTCTCACTGACCTCAGGGACGAAGAACCTGGTACGTCTTATTCTGTTGTTTTTCTTCCTAGTGCATTTACTGATGCTCATATGACATAGAGGAACGCTTGATGCGTCTCCGCGGGGACGAGCATATCCTCAATCTGATGAGCATGCTCCCCTTCATGGATATTTCTTCTGTCTCGGACGAGGCTTTGAAGTCGGTTCATAACCGTCTTCGTACTGAGATGGCTGTCCTTCGCCACGCTGTCGAGTATACCCACAGCCAGTACAAACTTGCTGCTAAGCAGTTCAATGAAGTAGAGCACGAGCAAGCCACTCGCGCTGAGCGAGCTGGTCATATGGCTCTTGATACTGCTCCTAGCACTTCTTCCCAAGCTCAGTAGATAGTCCATAGTTGCCTATGTCTCTCGTAGTACCAAAATACACCCTTGTTGATGTTCATATTGGAGTTTGATTTATTTATTTATTTTCCTCGGAACGCTTTAGCATCCCTAGGAGTTGTTTATAGGTGTCCTAGCGACGTTTAGATCTGCGAGGACCTTCAGACTTCTGTTCTAAGTCTGGCACTTCATTATCCTCCATCGTCTCAAAGTCTCCTATGTCTAGACGATCGTCTCTGAATGCATAGTCAACACTAGTTCCATATTGCACATCATCCTCGTCGTCAACCAACTTCTCTAGCTGTTCCTTAGATAGATCTATGAGATCATGTATATCTTTGGGCAGCGCTATGGGTTTATAACGAGCGATATGAGGTAGTACGCGGAACGCGCCAACTTTGCCTTTCAGTACCGTACCATCCATCTCAGCTACAATATAGGAACCTCCTTTCGTTCGTCGTATGACTATTAAAGGTCCTAGGTAGCGAGGATACATTTTACGATCAAGACTCGATTCGATAGTGGTATTTCTGACTTGTACCAACGTTCCAGGAGCAAAGTTATAGTCTCTAATCTGGAAACGATGATCTTTCTCGAATTTCTTTAGAGCTTTCATCTTGTTTTCGTCTATCCTGGCCATCATATGTTCTACATGCACCCTATGCTTAGCTAGAGCCTGCGCGCGGTAGCCCAAAAGTTCCTCGTGAGTAAGAACTCTTCCCGGCATCCTTACTAGCCAAGTCGATTCAACTATGTCGAGCGGTAACACAGGTTCTGCACCCGTTACGAGGAAGTAAGGTGAACACCCTAAACCCTTGCGTACTGTTACTCGGTCTGCCCATAGGACTGGTTTCAGGAATTGATACCACTGCTTCAGGTCATCGCTGCAAGCTTTTGCTAACGCCTCGCGAATGTCAAAGTGCGCTCGTTCGATTTTACCATTTGCCTTAGAGTTATATGGAGAGATTCGAATCCCTCGTATCCCATATTTCTTCTCTAACCACTCGAGGACAGCCGTCATCTGCGGTGCATTATCTGTCACCACTTCCTCGGGACATCCCCATCGGCATATGATTTCATCAAAGAACCACTCTGCAATCTGTCTAGCTGACTCGGTTTTCAAGGCTCTCGCCTCGGACCAATTTGTCAACGCGCAACGTCCATGTACAACGTTCTTGCAGCCATTGCTAGCGGGTGACATCTTAAAGACGTCTACATGTATTTTCTGGAATAGAGAAGGAGTGTAGGTCACGCTCGGAGGTATCTGAACCTTCTCGCGCTGTCTGTTCTGGCATATCTCACAGGACTTGACGAACCATTCAACATCCGACTCAATATCCGGCCACCAAAATCTTTTCTCTATTAATTCTTTCGTAGCGAACATCCCTTTATGCCCTAGGCAATCATGAGATGATTCCAGCATCCATAGCCGTTTCTTCTTTTCGACCACTAGCCTGTGTTGACTAGGATCTTCAAAATTCCTTCTATATAACCGTCCCTCGTTATCCACAAAGAACTTTGATGCCTCTTTGTTAATCTTGGACTTTTCCGTTTCGGTCAGGTTCCTGATCGACGCGGAGTTAGGCCTCGATAGCCAATCTCTGATTAACGGCAGCCGATCATCTTGCGCGCGAGCGCGTTCTGATCGGTGTTCCTCGTCATATGGATTTTCTTTCTGTCGTTCCCCTGTCCATTCAGGTGGAAGCATGATATTCTGTAGGAAAGAGTCTAACACAACACCCGAGCGATATCTAATTCGTTCCGCGGTGTGTGTATAAAACACATTTTCTTCCCGAGCGACTTGGAGTTCTTCCTCAAAGTCGTCCTCGGACGTAGCTAGGACCTTATTAAAGTAACCACCTCTAGTATCAATATCGCCTTTGAACGATTCAAACTCTAATGGTTCCTCGGACTCACCCTCGCCCATGCGAAAGGTAATCGGTTCCCCATCGTCTTGAATGCCATAGTCGACATCATTCATATTAGGTGGCCGAGGGGTCGATATGCCTCCAGGTGGTGGCCTCGATAACCCATCGGGTCCATGAACTACACCCTTAACGTGTACTAGTTCAAAGTGATATTTTCTAATTTCTTCGATCCATCTATTAATCGTAGCATTAGGCCCTGCACCAGGGTTGTCTAGCATACCCTTAATATAGCTAGCGTCGGTTTCTATGGTTAAATTCCTACATCCTATGGTCTGATATTTAGTGACCATCAACGCTAGCATGAGCCCATATAGCTCTCGTTTTGGTTGCGAGAATCTAGCCTCGCGCTCGTTCAGTGTTACTGACCTGAACCAATTAAAGAACTTTTTCCTAGGATCATTGCGATCGCGCTGATATAGGTAGAAACCCACAGCTTGCCACGACGTATCTACAGCCAATGTGAGTCCATATGGATTGTCATATTCAATCGGTCTCAAGGCTGGTGCATTTCTAAGGCCTTCTTTCACTTTCTCAACCGCCTCTTGTTCCTCGGGACCCATCTTGTATTCAGCTTGGGGTCCTCGGATCTTATTGAGTGGCCGAGTAATTCTAGCATAGTCCCTAATGAACATACGCATTTGTCCAGCCGTTCCGAGGAACGAGTTGACGTCTTTCTTATCACGGAAATTTGCTGGATCCCACGATAGGACCACTTCTGCTAACTTCTCGTTTGGCTTTTCACCTTTCCAGGACACCCAGTGTCCAACAACTAAACCATCCTCTACACAAAGGTACGCTTTAGGTCCGGAGAACGTTACTCCACAATACTTCATTCGTTGACAGACCCTATTAACATTCTGGAAATGTTCCCATACAAATCTTCGAATACCCTTGTTCTCAGGTATAGTTTCATAGTGAGGTTCCTCGGACGTTTCATATCGCGTCTTTGGCCCTCCTACTACTACATCGTCGATATATGGTTTACATATCTCAGGAATCTCATCCTGGAGAATATAGGTCACGTCATCGTGAAATATAGGGACTGAATTAGTCCAACCCATAGGTAGCTTTACCAATCTATGCGGTCCAAATGGCGTTTGGAACGTAGTCAAGTCTCTCGAGTCCTCGTCAATCAATCTTTCATCGTAACCGACCCATATGTCTAATAGAGCTAGACACGAGCGACCTGAAAACGCGCTCGCAACTTCTGCAGTTGCTGGTGGTACTCCCGAGTACTGAATCGTGACTTTGTTAAGAGGCTCTAGACTATGTACTAGTCGCAAACTCTTTCCATCTTTCTTAAGGACACAGAACCATTTAGATCGGTACGAGGAACTTGATGGTTCATATATTCCAGCTTTAATTTTCTCTTTAATGATTCTGCACACCTCATCGTAGATGCCAGGCGGTATAGGAATGTTCTTTTCCACCCAAGGCGTATGAGGGATAACGGGAAATTTCACAGGAGGAAAGAACTCTTCCTTGAAGGTTCCACCTTCCGAGGTGTCCCACGCAAATGCTTCTTCTTGCAGACTCATCATATGATGCATTAATTTTCTTTCCTCGGGCCATAGGAACCCCTCTGGATGATGAGCATCTATGATAGCTTTCCTTTCCTCGTTGTATCTAGCGCTCGGAACGAATTCAGGGGGATTTGTCGAGAGTGCCGGCATATCCGCTAGCGGATCACCATATATGTGGCGTTCGACCCTAAATTCCGAGGGCAAAGTAGCTTTGACCGGCTTCACCTTCAACGCAACTGGTTTGTACTTCCCATATACTGACACAACGTCCTGCATATAAGTTTCCTTTCCAACTCCATTTTCAGCTTGCGCGCGAGTCGCTGCTTCTTCTACAAGGAAGTGCTCATAGTGCATGACAAACCACTCGAGTCCTCGTTCTTTCGCTCCTCGGAGCAGTATAGGCCAAACATCTTGTCCATATAACCGTTTCCAATAAGCTAGGAACCCAGGATTCATGCTATCTGCCATCCAGATTCGCCATTCAATGTCATCGTACTCGTCAGACAGCTCATCGCTATCGTCACTCAGATCCCAGGGCACATCTAGTCCCTTGATACCTGTTCTAATCGCTCGTAGATATTTTTCTTTGAACTTCTTAGGTCCGAGCGATTTTAAATCTCGCAATAGGACTTGTGACGCTGACTTTCCAAACAGGTGTTCCCATATGGAAATGAAATCTTTATTCTTTATCAACGAGAGCAGGTTTCTGAAACCTAGTCTCCTCTGTTCTAATCGTTGATGTTCTTTTGCTAGGAGAGAGGTGTCCTCGTCGCTAGTGGTGAGATATACATCACTCGGATCCACAGTAGGGACCTCTACCAACTCAAGACCTTCTCTCCACAAGCTATAGGTTGCCATATTGTCTTTGTCGACGCTCTTGTGTTCATATGACTCTAAGACATCCCTAGCTCGCTCATCTAAACTATTTTTATCCAGAGCCAACGCATATGCTTCTGCTAGCTCATCGTTTTCGAAATTTTCTCTATCAGGGAGTTTATATCCCTCCACTCGCACTTCTCCATGCTCATCGTACCCTATTTTCAGTACAACCTCTCCATGCTCGCCGATTATATCCTCGAGGGAGTCTGAAAATTTGCCGCAGCTTCTTCCTTCTTTGGTTCTTCTTCCTGACGCTTTTCCGCCCCTGCATTCCCATTCATCGGTACTAGGGTTGGTTCTTTTCTAGCGCGGATCTTCTTTCCCATGCCCCTAGGATAGGTACCTATAGTACACTTTCTCCCAGAATTCGGACAAGTAACGGTGATGTACTGTTCACCATCGGGGAAGTTCTCGATCACAGAAGAAGTTAACACATCAAAGGGTCGTCCTAGGAGGACTTGGAACGGAGGATCATCAACTATATGAACTTGCAAGAACACAGTAATGTCTCCAAACTCGAACGGTACATTCCGAGCGATGCCTTTAGTCGATTTCAGCTGTCCATTAGCACTCTGCATATGCAAGGTAACCGTAGGATCCCAGCTTACTCCCAAACCAACTGCAACTAGTGTTGACATAACTACAATCTGCGAGCCACAGTCCTTGACGTTTTCTACTTCCTCGTTCGACCCATTGATCTTAGGGAATACCACTCGGAGGTTGTCAGAATTACTAGCCACTATGATCACGTCTTTTCGCTCGCCCTCGGGCACATCCTGTTGATATGTCTCAACTGGATCCCTCTGTACGACCGCACCTTCAGGTAATTTTCCCCTAGGCTCAGTCAATACTTCGAACACCTCCTCGAGCGCAATATCCTCGACATCTATGACCAAGGAATGCTCCGAGAGAACAGGTTTGTATTCTAGAGGTTCCGAGGAACGTCTATATGACGATAACTCGCTAAAGAACGTTTTGGCAGGCTTTCCTGACACCTGGCGATTACGCAGTTTTCGCATCAATATTTTTCTGACGCTAGGGGAAATAGCAGCAACTTCTTCAATAGACAAAGAGACCTCCGAGCGACATAGATCAGTAGCTACGTCCTCGTCTGTGCCTTTAAAGCGTACTTGCTTATTCCCTAGCGCACTCGGTGATGTCCTTGATTTCGGATCATCGGCAACTATAGGCACTCCTCGGCTGACTGCTTTATGCTTTAGCAAGTCCTCTTTCGCCATATCGGGAGTGATATTTTTAGTAGGCACCATATCGCTACGGGCCTTAATATGTTCACTAGGAACAGGTGGTCTAACGATAGGAAGCACCTCATCGAATGGTCGTTTCTCCGAGGACGGTTTTGACATCCTAGGATCTACGTCCTCATCGTCCGAGAACTCATCGTCAGACTCCTTATCGCCTAGATCTTTTAATTCGACCCGAGGGGTCTTGTTTTCTTTACTAGTGGGTATATTGGAAGGAAGAGAAACAGAAGAAGATGACGAGGAATCAGAAACAGGAACAGACTTGGGTATATTTCTCCGCGGAGGCGTTGGTATCTCTACCACCACCGATCGCAGTTTTCTAGATCTAGATTTATCCTCAGGGGCCGGTACAGGTTGTGGCACTCTAGACGTTGGCCCCATCCTTGGAGCTTCTAGTTTTTTGACCCTTGCGGGTTGCCTCTTCCCGAGCGACGCTGTTGACGATCTAGCAAGAGTGTCAGAAGGTGTTCCTCCTTCTCCTCTTGTTCCCCGATGTCTTCGTCCTCCATAGCTAATTCTTGGAACCTTTGTCCCATATCATCTTCTTCTAGCGCAAACATATAGCTGTCTGGGTGATAGCTATCACTACCAGGCCATCCTCGCTGCTTGGCTAACTCTTCAATCAAGTCCTTTCTAGTTTTATTCGAACCAGGTGGTATGAATGGCATTTTCAAACCATCTCGCAGGATGCCTCGGCCATCGGGACCATCGACTATCCACCCTAGTTCTCGCATCTTATGGTAGACCTTACAACTCCTCGTGAAATGGTCGCTTTGACCACACATGAAACAGTTGTTGTGGGGTGGCTGCACTCCTCGTGCCGCATTTCCTATCATAGGAGTCCCAGGTCGTCCCGCGGAAGGATTATAGAGCTGCTGACTTGAACTAGGACCTCTGCTCTGTGCAAAAGTCGGCGCTCGCATCACTCCTGGTGGCATCTGCCCATTCACAACCATAGACATCCAAGCTTCTTGCTTTTTCTGCGTCTCAGCAATCGAGTTCGTCATAGAACGAACGAGATCCTTTAAATCGCGAATCTCAGTCTCATGCTTATCCACAGATACAGACATCTTGTGAGAAATTTCATCGACTTCAGGTTCCTGTTTTATAGTAACAGTCTTGACATGCTTGGACGACACACGCGGTTCTAAGTCGTCGTGCCTATCCCTCGTACGTCTAGAGGCATTGATCCTCGTATATATATCTCCTAGCCTGCTCGTAGCAATGTTTAAAGCAACTTCCATTACTTCATCTAGGGTATATGGATCCTCTAATCGCCTATCCTGATCGTCTTTCTTCTTTTCTTTTCCTTTCCCTAGGGAAAGCTTGTCGCTCTGTATGCGTTGTAGCATATTAACGATCTCTCGGATAAAGTCCTCTTCAAACGCCTCGAGGTATCTAGCTACTAGGAATGTATTTGAGACTAACGCGGGTGCTGCTGTGAGCTTACTCGCTTCATAGCGAAACACACGGTTATATGTCCTGAGCACGTCCTCGCTGACTTGCAGCCCTATGCTCTGGTGTCTCTTTACTAGACGGTCCAACGTTGTAGTCGATCCTCGTCCTTCCTTAAAGCCAATTTCCTCTTTAACGTCCTCAATGAACTTTTCATATGAGTCTCCGCGCGAGCTATCCCAGCCCACACAGGTCTTCCTCAAGTCATATTCCATCTGTCTGATAGCTATGTATATCTTCGCTTCATCTAGGGTAACACCACCTTCGAGGAACATCAGATCCAGGTCTTCCTCCCACTGTTCAAACTTTTCCGCGCGGCTACCTTCGAGCAATGCTCGCAGGTCGCTTTACTTTAACTCAGCTTGTCAGCTTTATTCTGATTTACACCGTCCTCGGAGAGGTCTCGCCATGATTCTCGCAAAGTAGGTCTGCATCAAGCCATCTTTTGTACGAGAATAGCAGGTTTTTCTCTATAGAGTCTTGTTCTAATGGATTTTGTGCGGAAAAAGGATTCCGAGGAGTCTTCTTTTTCTGTAGCTCGCCGAGCGAGTTTTGTGAGGAGCTACTCTCAAGTTTTGTGGTAAATTCTAAGTGTTTTCTTGCTGCTCGCGGGAGTCCTCGTAGGCTGCTACCGACGCGCGTGTTAGTCTATGTGACTTCAAGAAGGTGTTCTATTGTTATCGGCTGTATGAAAAATACTCGTCGTCCAGACTATCCAGATTTCTAGGTGTAGTAGGTTACTTTCCTACTGTTCTAGCTTTGCGGGGTCTAGGTGGAAAATCTAGAATGCGTTCCCCCGGCTTGTTGAGAGTTTTAGTAGTACCGAGGGCTTCGATTCTTGTGGAAATCTTGTCTTCGTCCTTAGAGATAGTCTCTTTTGGTGTGAACTAGGTTTACGGACCTTATTCA
>JAYKXP010000325.1:0-26418 GCA_037176845.1 Paramarasmius palmivorus | reverse complement strand
GAAGGAAGTCCGCATTCAATGCTTGAGCATTATTCTATAATGTACGACAACAACCTTCTCCGAAAGGTATTCGAAGCCGCATACTTGACTAAGCGTGGTAAATCTTTCCTTTTCTTCGCACCACTGTCGTTCCTCGTTCAGTCGGCTTTCCGACGCGTAACAGCCGTAGGAATTGTGCTATTGAGGACCATTCAATGTTGACATAATCGCAGGCCAAACTCTGAGGTGTGGATGACCGCGCTTCAAAAGAAGATTAATCGAACATGATTATTATGCAGTCGAGTTAATCTCAGGAGGAGGTGACTTATCCCATATGTCAACGCACTGTGCAAAAGATTCGAGGGCTCCCATTGACTGATGCTCTTTATATGTCTGTAGAGGGATGTAATAGATGGAGTTATGTTGTCGTGAAAAGGGCGAGATAGGGATGGACCTCCTTGGTTCAAATTGCGTTCAAGTTCCGACCTGCGTTGCGTGTGTATAATGCGTTGTACACCCTTCACTGCTTCTCCATACACCTTCCTCTTGAACACAATATTGAGTTTTATGCGACAATCGAGTCTGCGAAACGGTTACATTCTGCATGTCACCAACGGGAAGAGCTGGAGTTGTACACCGTATGGTGTGTATGTATAATGAGCTGTTGTCCTCGGGACTCGTTGGCTTACAGCAGCCCGCACTGTATATCCTTTCTTCAAGAGTAATCCGCACGTCCATGATGCAAGTAACCACTAATAACAAGGTTTTAGTTGCAGCCAATCGTCTTGAGAAACGACGATGAGCAGTTTTACTTCGCACCAGTTTCAGGATTGTCGAGATATTATTCCTGTTGTAGAGCAGGCAAAATTAAAGGTGACTCTTTGGGGGATAAGGAAGCTGGAAAGGAGAGCTGCACACTTTATAGCGTCGTCCTCTAAAAGCCGAGGTACATATTTTATATGATGATGATTGTGTAATGCCTCTGATGACTTTATACGTCCCGCAAAGACACCCTCCGACACCACCGACTTCGCAGTTGACATATGCTATTTTTATTATCGCACTTCCTCGCACTACCGCTTAGGTATCAATAAAGTCATGGCCACTGGTGCTTCGTTAGGATGCCGACGTATTGCGTAGGCCAAAAAATACGGAAAAGATGCGGATGACAAGTAGAGAACGTGCGTAATACTGGATTGCAACGAGAGGGTGTTTTAGTCTGTTTCTTCTGCATCCGAGTGGCTAGTTGGTGACTGGTGACCCCTCCAAAGAATAACGGTGAAATAAGGATGGTCGTTTAAGGTCGTTCATAACGATGGCGTATGGGAAACGCAAGGAGGGGAAAGCACTAAGCGCCCAGTATTGTCAACAGACATTTACAGACAAAGCATCCTGGCCAGTCGATCAAAGACATGGATAGATCTAACGATACATAGTACAACCAAACACAGTACTATCCAAACGATAATACAAGAAATAAGTGTCTTGTACATTCTAGCTATTATCCGCCATCCATCTCTCTTCAGCATCTCTCAACCCCGCCCAACTCACCAACTGACAATCCCTGCTTTCCAATGCATCGTCCTGATCAGACGAAGAAACATGCGGCCCGTCGATCTCCATCCCTTTCAGCTTTTGCTGCAAACTATTTGACAAGTCGTACCGCTTGCAAAACACGGATAAAGGGAGCTTTGGCGGGAGTTTTGCACTAGGTCGTGGCGATGTATGGTGTGACGAATGAAGGAGTGGTGCGATTTTGGTAATGTCGACGTATACGGGGGTGGCGGAGTTATGGGCAGGGGTCGGGGGGCATGGAAGCAGATGTGCTGGTTCGGGCTTCTTCATAGATGAAGATTTCTCGGTGCCCTTGGTTTCTTTTCTGCAGTTCGGCCTGGTAGCGCACGTGAATATGTTTTACAGGTTGTCATTGTCAATGATTAAGAGTGATAGACATTAACCTTTGCCTTTGGTCGCTTTTGATGGCGCTTCAACTGAATCTTTTTTAGATGTCGATGCTGCCTGCAGTAACCAAAATTCATCGTCAAGGCCGTGGAACAGTCCGATCGTATGGGGTCATACCTTTGCCTTTGATTCATCCTTGACCGAAGACGCGTTCTTCCCAGTAGCCTTTCACGATGATTTGGAAACACTCGACAACTCTACAGGTGACAGAACGTACCTTGGCCTTCGTAGCCAATGCTTCTTCGTCCTCTGACTCTACTTCTGCCGCTTTCGTCTTCTTATCAGGTAGCTTGTCCAGCGAAAGGACGTTTCGTATCAGGTCGTTGACCTCGTTAATATCCTCATCTTCCTCCTCTTCATTGACCGCCTTCTTTTTGGGAGATTTTTGTTTCTGTACCTACCTCAATCTTTCGAAAATATGACGGAAACACCAGAAACATACCTTATCTTTCGCCTCTTTGCGTTTGTTGTTTGGATCTTTATCTGAACGTGGAGGTGTGAGAGGCCAGTCGATATCCTACAACTGATGAGCACCATGTGGGAAGAGAATAGAACCTGTAGCGTACCATAGCGGAATCATCCTTTTTCTTGGATGATTTCTTGGATTTGTCTTTCTAGTAAGAGTTGGACGGTCAGCGAACGCCAAAAAGACCGAGACAACCCCGTACCTTGGGGCTCTTCTCATCCGACTTGTACTTCTGCATGTAAGTCAGAACACTGCCAGTCAGACCCCATAAACGAAACGAACTTTGATAGTAACCTCCCGTTCCTCTTCACTATCCGGCACTGTCTCGTCCTCTATCTGCGATGCTGGAGGGGCAACTCTCTTTGCGATCTGTTAACTAGCATTAGCGCCAAACATAGACGTGTAGCTCTCCTAGTACTTTCTCCTCTTTATGTTCTTGTTCGGCTTCCTTTGCCTTCTGTTCCTTTGCTTTGGATTTCTGTAACGATTGCGTGAAGAGTTGACGGGAGCGGAGATGTACGATGTGGCATGTACCTTCTTGGGACTTTCCGGTTCCTCCGTATCTTTCGTCTTCTTTTTCTACCAGAACAGTAAATAGCGTGTTCACCAGTTCGGCGAGCAAGACGCACTTTTGCCTTGGGTTCATTGTCTGTTACCTGTATCAGTAAAGTAGGCATGGGTATGTATGCCAGAGCTCACGGGTGTCCTCGTCTGTCGCCTTCCTCTTTTGCTCTGCCTTTCCTTTTGCCTTCTCCTTCTGTTCCCCCTCTTTCTCCCGAGCCACCTCACTTTTCTCTTTCTGCGCCTCGGCGTCCTTCTCGTCTACATGTCCCTTTTTCAACGCCTTCTTTGCGCGATCTTGGTCTTCGGTCTTCAATTTCTCCATACCCAGAACCTTCACATCAGATTCCGATTCGTGATCATTGATAGCTTTGATTTGCTCTGGCGTAGCACATCCCCAATGCCTGAGTTCGTAGTGCCAATGTCCACGGAACGATTTCGCAATTGCAAAGCGCAACACGTCCTTCTCAATGCTTGTTACTGATAGTCCGTTCGAAAATAAATCTTGAATGAGGCGAACTTGCATAGGAAAGCAATGCACGTACAACATTCTACAATTGTTATCATTCGTCTAATCTTCCTTCGAATGAGAATGCGAAAGACTCACCTTTACATTTCCCCCTTGCTGTCGGTGCGTAGTCTATCAAAAACGGAGGCTCCGGGAATGGCTTCGCCTCTTTTTTGCTCTTGCCCCCAGCTTTTGCGTTGACTGACTCTGTTTCTGTGTCTGGCATGAGGATGATGGAAGTGTGATGATGAGCCAAGCGCGTCGACGCGTGCCGGATTTTGCGGAATCAACAAAGTCACGCGTACGTTCACACGCAGGGCATTATAAAGCAATCCACGCACGCATTTTTTTCTCCTTCAACTTACAGTGCTCGACATTCTTGAGAACCCTCTTACGCGCATTTGGTGGAAGAGGGGGTCAAGCATGTCGTAGATGGACCTACTTCGCTTTCGCTAGCAACACTATGCTCTCATTGGGGGCTATGATGGATTTCTAGATAGTGGTGAAAGTTACATCGTTCTCTGCAATGCAATTGATTTCGTTGGATTTATCGAACAGGCAACTGCAAGAAAGGCTTGATTTGCGCACTAAATACCCCGCCACAGGTACACGCTACGACAATTCGGAAAGCAAAAGAATGTACAGAACGAACGAGCGAGCGACAAAAACACAACAGAAAGCAGTCCATGGATGTACAACATATACACAAATGATTATGAACAGTCCTTTAAAACCAAAAACTCCTGCACCCAACTTGTTTATTGCTTTACGCTGTGGGCGTAGCTGGCACAGTCGTCAACGTGATCGATACGACCGCAGGCCCGGACTCAGAGGGCTTTGAAGCGGCTCCATTCACAGTAGGCGTAGCACTTGTGCTATTTGAACCAGCAGTGGCAGTAGCAACAGCGGAAGCCGGGATGGTTGTCAGCTGCACGTTGATGATTGCGCCGCTGGCTGGTGACGAGGGAGAACTGGAAGAAGATGCCGCTGATGAAGCTGGCGCGGTAGATGCCGATTCTGACGCAGAAGATAAAGAGGTCGACATCGACATTGTGCTGGCAGTAGCGGTTTGACTGTTCATCGCACTGGACTCTTGCGTCATGGAGCCCATAGTGCTAGTCGAGTCGTGGTTCATCGAAGTAGAGGACGTGGATGTGGTGCACGGGGTGCTGCTAGACTGATGTGCGGCTGATGAACTAGGTTGGCGTATGCAGCACTCGTCGACTCGGAGGCCTTGTGCTCGTGGCATGTCCCATCATGCTCGTAGTAGACGCTGAACTGGAAGTGGTTGTGCAATCAGCTGACGAAGTGGTAGTCGTAGCACTCGTATAAACCGTAACAGCATCTTTCAAAATGCTGGACAAGACGCTCGATGCCTGTTCCGGGGAGAGTGTGGTTGTAGTCTCTACGGTGATTTCCCCAACGGTCACGGTGACAGTATGGTGTCCTTGCGTAGTGGTGGTGGTGTGGGCATTGCGGTTTCTGTCGGCGTGTCGATGACTGCGTGGTGGGTGGAACTGCTGCTGGTAGTGGTAGTGGTGTAGGCGTTATCGTGAGCGATGGTCACGACCTTGACACCTCCCTGACCGCCATGGTGCTGACTTCTTACTGGTATGATGGTGACCATACCACAAGACTGCATGATTTTTCAAGGCAGTCTGTTCCGTCGCGCAAGTTGTACTCTATGAACTCTGGTCAGGCTTCTATCCAAGGAGCGAGAAATATGGAGACATACGACAACCCCCGATTCTTTCAAAGAAGGTAGCGCAAAACAGCTCTCTCCTTTCTGGCAAACGGACAGGTTCCATTCGCCGTTGCTCGTGCATTCTGCGACCGCACCATCGATGCAGGCAGTTTGACCAACTTATAGTATTGTCAGGAGGAATCCCAGCAACGATCACCCGACACTCACCAGAGCACTTATCCCCCACTGTAAGTGACTGATACGCTAGATTCATCTCTTGCGCTTGCTGGCCATTGCTCTGTAGGGACCCAGCATCCAGTGCTGGGACCGGGAGAGGCCTGCCCTGGGACCGTCAAAGTCATAGCTGCAGAGAGAAGAGCGATAGCTCTGATTGAAAATCATGATGATAGACCACCGAACGAATGACCAGCAGAAATGAAATGGGAGCGACCTGGCTCTAAGGCAGCACTGCTGGAAGGAAGAGCGAAAAGTTGGATGGTGAAGGGAAAAGGGTGGTCGGTTGACCCCTCAACGCGTTCGAGGCCTAATAAACCATCTTGGCAATGATTGCTCCTAATGATTATTAGGGTCACTAGGGGTCACTGTTCTAAACTGACGAGGAATTTCCGTTGCAGGGTGGATGCGGAGGGCCGACCATCGTGATCACATTGCGTTGCAATCGAGATTGCATGCTCCTGCACGGAGCGCAAGGTCTCCTGAAACCCACCAATTTGGCGCGTCGCTAGTTAAGGTACGCCGGTAAAAAGTCTAGATTTCGAGGATTGTTCGAGGGTAAAATGTGTGCCTTCTTCAAGGACTGTTGAGGGTGACTATCGCATTTCGAAGCACCGATAGAGTGCTGTTTGGTGAAAATTCTGGTACAGAACATAGGAACATACCAAACCTTCGACTCTGAGGAGTGCTCCAAGTCTCACTTTGAATCCCGCCAACCCCTCGGGATTTTCTCACAGAAATTCACGCGACATTCGGAGTACCTGCTTGATGCAAGTCGCCAACTACAAAGTGCTAGAAACGGGTATAAGGAGTTGCGAGATTGGTGAAAAATGGATTACGATACCACGACCAGAGAATAAAAATATTAGACCTTTCGGCATTGCTCAATGCCTCTTCCAGCAGTTGTAATACTTGTGGTGATCGTGGCTTCACTGCGCACTTGAATTCCACAGGGCGACTATAAGGAATATCAGAACATTGACCACGACAACTATCATAACTCAGAGATACGCACGTAATGACTCCCGTCCGTGATATCTGGGACCGGCACAATCTTTTGTCCATTCCCATCGACAGCACATTCAACCTGTAACCCTGCAACAGCTTTGACGACGTTGATCCATACGCTGACTTCGGCCTGCGACTGCGACTTAGCACCCGTCAGAACATGAATAGTGAAGCGGAACTTACGAGGTAAAGACCAGGGCATGTTCTACGCAACCACTGTTTAGCCCCAACATCTAAAATAGTGATTTCATGAACTTACCGGCGGCCGTAGCCAAACAAGCCTCGGTCTTGCGGAGCAGGTTCTGGATTGGGACCAAGGAAACGCTCGGGATTGAATGACATTGGATCTTTGTATACTGTCGGGTCGTGGAGGAACTTCCAGACATTGGCGATGACCTAGGCTGCGTTAGATGCGAACTGGATTCCTGCGAGGGAAGGCGTACATTAGTGTCCTTCGGTATGAAGTAGCCCTGGAACACGCTGTCTTGCATGGCACGATGTGGAACAGCTGAGCAAGCCAAGTTAGATTGGACTCCCCGTCAAAGCTGGGCCATACCTAGAGGAACAATAGGAAGCCATCGATATAACTCTTTCACCAAAGCATCGATGTAAGGCAATGACTTTTGGTCTTGGAATGACGGCAGTCTATCGTTACCAACCACAGCCTCGATTTCGGCCTGAGCTTTCGCTTGTACTTCAGGGAAGAGGCAACACGCGAGGAAATAGCAATAAACGACGGAGACGGTAGTGTCGGCGCCTGCTCCATAGAAAGATGCCGCCGACCACTTCAGATCTTCCATGTGAGACTCAGTGATGGTCTCATCTTTGAGAAGGGCGGCGCAGTAGGAGTCGTTCTCATCGCCGCTAGCCTATTCGGGGATGTGAATGAGTGTATAGCTAGTATATTTGAGTAACTCACCACTTGTTTCTTGCAGAAAGCGAAAGGTGCTTCGGAGAGAGCATCACAGTTCTTACGACACGCTGCGGCCTTTCTTGTGCTTTAGCTTTGATCCGGCGAAGTGAGACGAGAATATACTTACTCTTTTGTGGAAAGAAAAGAATGGGAACCATAAAGGAATGTGTTTCACTAGCTATTTTTCAGCAATACAATTAGAAGGGTCGAGAAGCGCGCTCACGGAAAGGAAAGAATTCGACAATGTATGCTCCAGGGCGTGTGATATCGGAGAACTCGGCTAGGGCCTGAAAGGTTTCTTGGTCAGAGATCCTGCTGACGGTCAATCTCAACACGCATGTACATCATCTGCAAGCTTGACGAGTGGGTCCCTCCCCCGTCTCTTTGATCTGAGGGAATCGGTTAGATCAACGCGGGGAAACAAGTCCAGCACAAACCTTGTAGCCGTAGGTAATGTGAAGAATCTACAATTTCCTAAGAAAAGTCCCTACACGTCAGTGCGAAAACGTACCATAGCACCTGCAGTCCTAAACCAAAATCAATACTTGACAATGCACGAGAGCTCAAAGCTTACTTTCTAGTTGCGGCAGCAGGGTCCGTTGGATTATCAAGAACACGCTTCAAGAACATATTGGCCTGATAGTCTTCTGCCGGATAGAACCTGGTCATGTTCCCTCTAGTTCCAATCACCCGACCGATCAATTTCCGATACTAAGCCAGCTAAGGTATTAGTTATTGAATGCGGACAAATTTGCCCCAAACGCACCTCCGGAATCTCTCTTATATCGAGCTGCACTCAAAGCACGAGACCACCCCGTCAGTTCCGCCATCTCCATAGTAGGACGATCAGCAAACAAAGACCCAGTCTTTCCGAGCAATTCTTCTGCAACTTTGTGGTCGCTGACGAGAACGAATGTTTGGCCTATCGCAGTGAAAGACATGATCGGACCTGTAACGCGTTATCAGTGAAGGATACGCGCGCAAGTATAGATGCCCAATGCTCACCCCAGACATCCCCCCAATCAGAGAACGTTTGCCAGGCTCTAGTTTTTGGCATTTCGAAGGCACTTCCGACTATCGGAAGCCCTTTAGGGCCTGGCGGAAGAGGATATCCCGAAGTCTTTCTGGTGGTGATTTTGTAGACCAAGAACCCAGCCACCGCGATGGCAGCATAATCTAGTGAGGAAACCATTTTCGGGGCCGGTGATGTGGGGTGAAGGTGGGTGAAGGGATCCCTTGATGAGGACTTTCAGAAGTGATATCTTTAAGTTTATGATATCTTCTTAGCAAAGCCTCCGGAGTCCGAAAGACGGCTCCCATGCAATCATGTGTACTGTAACCCGTTACTCCTGCCCCAGGGCTAGTTGCAATTGACTGATGAGAAGTTACGTTAGAAACACTCGAGAAATTATTGGCAGACGTTCTATCTGGCCACTTACAAGCTCAGTTACGACTAGTTACGACTTCTCTATACGACCGCGAAACGATACTCCAAGTTCCGCATACGGCAATTCCAGAAGGCTTTTCGCAGGATGAAAGGTATGCGATTGGCAAAAGGGAATACCCAGGCGAGATGCGACCCTTCTGCCTTCATTCCAGATGGATGTCGGTGGTTGGCCGTGAGCTGGTTGTCAAGGTTTGAAGTTTTGAGCCCCGGTCGAATCGAGAACTCGTCGCAGGGATCGTGGGAACCAAATTGATAATGCCTGGCGCGGCGCGTTCCAGTCTCCTTGCTTCCACACTTCCCATATTCTGATGACTTGGTCACATTTCTTTCTTCTACACCAGCTCACAGAGCTGAGCTGTACTCTTGCGGAACCCTATACCTTTAGGATTCGACATGAGGAGGGATCTCCGGCATATCTTGCAGATTGCTTCACTGCTGACTCCGATCTCGCGTCTTCATCTATTGCTGTAATGGTACGTATTTCTTTTCCATTTGGAACATTCTCTTTGCTTATACTCTTATGCCCTTGAAGGCCCTTGATTCACTATCTCTGCCAATAGACAACTTCAGACAGACCCGAACGTACGCGGATACTACAGTTCTCGAACGACGTTATCATATGCTAGGCTCAGGACCCATTTATTCATACACAGTACATGGACAACTCGAGACTTTTGATTGACATCTTTAACGCTACCCTGAGCGGGCAATTCTGCTTTTTATCTGACGTAACCCCAAATCTAACAAAAGGGCAGGATCTCAGAAGCGAAGGCGCTTGGATCATCTCCTTCCGACAAGATTGAAATACACAGTTCATCACCCCTGAAACCATAGGACGTAACTTGAATATGCAAAAATTGCCAAAAAAAAATACCCGCACTCGTACCCCGCCAATGCCCAGGAGCATATAAACTGAGAGTGTTGGTTGCTAGAGGGTTACCAGATCACCGAAATGGAGGCTCCCCATTTAACGTTCGTGCTTTTCATTATGCGTATTGAATACCCAGAAACTGACGTTGATATTGATATACAGGCTAGGAATGCTATTCCACGGTACGCACGTCATCAAATGGTACTGATGAAGAAGTCTGACAGTTTCTTCTCTAGCCGTGGTAATAGGCTCAGCGTGAGTGGAGTTGATCGCTCGTCCAGAAGAGCTTGACAGGACTGACATCTTATTCCGTTCCTAGTCTGTACGGAGGTTGGTTTTCTTGACATTGCTTCAAGTGTGAAGGCAGCTCTAACTGGGCCTAGCTGGTTGTCTACAAGGGTGGCTATACTGGCGGAAGTTCTCGTACAAAGATACCAAATTCCTCAAGGGGGTGGCAAGTCGCCAGATTTTTGATAGTCATCCGCAAGCATGCTAACAAATAGCCCACAGGTTCTCGCCGTTCTTATCCTTGACACGATCCAGCTCGCCATGTTGACTGAATCCGGTATGCGCATTACCCCGCTTCATAACGTTGCCCGCGATCTCACCAGCTTTCAGTGTACACGTATCTAGTTACGGTGAGCACCTTTCGTTCTCGTCACGTTAATCCCCTCACCCATTCTGCAGAACTACGGAAATCCATCGTATCTCGCAGTGCTGAATAGGTTCTTCCTTTCTTTTCGTCGCTCATAGCTATGAATAACGTGCACATAAGCTCACTCATCGGCGAGGTCATGGTCAGCAACGTTATTGCAGTCATCGTGCAAATGTCAGTGTCTCCTTGTGTACTTTTCCTTGCTCCGTGCTTATATTCCTGGCTTTTAGGTTCTATTGCTGGCGTTTATGGCGATGTAGGTAGTTCGATAAAGTTGTAACTGATTGTTGACCGGTGTATTTCCAGTGAGCAAGCATAACATATTTGTTGTGGCGATCCCGGTACGTACAGTATTTCCTTCCTAGTCTTTGTATGCCCCCTAATCTGGCGATTTTAGGTTGCGCTCTCTGTGGCGTCGTTCGGTGAGTTTGCTATGTACCTGCCGCTTATCACTTTGCTAAAGTGTCTTTAACAGTGCTTTTGGGCTGTAAGTCCACACCGTACAACTCGATGTGTCGCTGATATTTATCATCTATCGATCCAGATTTTGCTGGTAAAGGGTATGGTCTTCGCTCAGGACGCAGGCATTCTCGCTGACCGACTTCTCAATGAAAAGACTCACTTACCATACGTTCCTCGAGTTCAAGTCCCTTGATGTTAGTGACTTATAAATCTTCCGCAGAACCATGTTCACCTTCCTTCTTAGACGATATCGATGACTTGCAACCTGCTATCAAGCAAGTAGTTCCAGGCATCAGATCTAGACGCCTTCTAATCAAAATTGCAGCCATCACTGATGTAGCAATATCTATTGCTATGGTCGGCTTCTTGCATCACTCCAAAACCGGCTTCAAGCGCTCCAACGACATGCTCAACCGACTGGTTAGTATGCCTTTGAAATGCGGAAACGTGGCCCTGATTCACTCCTTTCAGATCATCTTCACCTTCAATACTGGGATACCCGTCAGCTTGAGTGCACTGCTGGCCTTTATATCCATCAATGTATGGAAAAACACGTTCATTTATATGTTCTTCTTCCTTATGCGTGCGTAGTTCTGGTTTCGCTAATTGATGAAGATTGACCGCTTTTTAGAGGGCCGACGTAAGCTCTATAATTGCTCGCTAGATATGTCCTCACCTCGTGGTTGCAGTCTACACAAACTCTCTCCTTGTCACTCTCAATACAAGGGAGCATATCCGAGAAGCGTGAGTGATCTTTGAAAGTCTTTTGCATTACCCAATCCTCAACTAACTGTGTATATAGTAGCTCACGTCCATCGCAAGCCACCTCTGGAGACGTTTACACAATGGGTCGATTCGCTGAGCAGACAGAGGGCGATCAGACGCCTCGATTGACGAAGGTGACTGTCCAAACATTTGCTTATCTTGACTTTACTGACTCCTGAGATTTGTCCTGCCAGTCGACAAACAGTCCTATTGCTATTCAAATTGATACGACGACTCAACGTGATTTCAATACCAACGACAGCGTGGGTAGTCTTACATGGTCCCATTTTCTTAAAAAATAATTTCACTGAACATGTCTATAGTACCACTCCGATAGCAAACCCGGCCATGCTGTCTGAGCATATGCTTCCCGCCAAAAAGCCGACGGCCTGGTGTGCGTCGGTACTTGCCCATTGCCCGTTGGTTCATGAGTAGTGTATAGTGCCTTGTCTATTTCTAATTTGATCTGTCTGTGTCTTTAACTTATCGCTTCTAATCGATGTGTTTGTTGCTATAAGTTCTGGCAACAGTAGCTCGTTTTGGGATCTTGCATTCCTCGAACAGTCCTCTTCAACCCTTGATTTAGCAACCCTTGGATCGTGAAGGTTCCGTATTCCCTGATGCGGATCTGGAATAAGCGACTTGCGAGAAGCTTGCAGTTGGAGCGTAAAACTATATACCAATTTACTACTGATGATCATGTGATAGGTTCATTCCTTCCGTGCCAACGTTCAACGTTCAATAGCTGCGATGCGTCAACATTTCTTGGGCTATGCTCCCTCTGGAATCTCCCGCTGTCAAGGTACGTCCATTCAAGTACCCTAGTCCATAACGGAGCTCATAAACCATGATCGAACTAGTGTGTAGCCGAGGCAACGGTGTTTATTTCTCCCATCTTCGAGTCTTCACATTTCTCATCTCAGTTCTACAGACAATGTCATTCGCAAGAACGCTTTACGCGTGGGGTTTGGGTACTCAGCAGCCTGGTAAGTCTAGAATCTATCTCTTGGTGCTGCTTTTACTCACTATCCCAAGTAGTGCCTGGCGCCACTGGGGCTGCGTTACCCCCGAAGAACTAAAAATGATAAAACTCCAAATCGAAAGTGGAATAAACCCCGACGGTTTTGACTCCCTGAAGAAAGAAGATCAAGCCCGTGTTTGCAAGGCCATTGAAGTGGGGGAGATATCTGAAGAAGACAAGGAAAAACCTGACGTTGAGGTTTCTTTTGCTGATAACAATCATTCAAGTGGCAGTGGCGGAGGTATTGAGAGCTTGATTGGGAGAAATAAGAGATCTCAGGCTAGTGAAGAAACCAGCCTCTCGGCAAAGAGACGACGCGTAACGCGTGGGCATCGTGAAGAATCTGTGTCCTCTGAAAAGGTACGATAGACTAAGCATTCTTATGTCTCTTCTTGGTAGCTTAAATTCACTGTCGAAGGATCCATTAAATGAAGATGACGAGGTACACTTCATTCCTCCGGGTTCAGATAGGTTCAGATTCTGACTACTTAACTCGGGTTTACTCTTTCAGGAGATCAACAAGGAATTCAATAGCTTCGCTTGGAGACTCAACAACAGTACGAATGCTCAAGAGCTTCATGAAGTCTCAAAAGACGTGAACAATCCTGCCACTACAAAGGTGTGTTAGCAGCGAAAACTCCAGAACCAATGACTGACTGGGATCACTAGGCCATCGACATGTCCATTCACATTACCATCGGACCGAAAAGCACCGTCCACATCGCAAACCCTGACAGAACTTCCTTGACACGCTTGAAGTCGCCTCCAAAGCTGGCGCTCGCCGATTTTTGCCAGAAGTACGAGGTACCGAGGAACCTGCAGGAGAAATTGGAGGAATTGCAGATTGAAGGTGCACATGGGCTGCGATTCATTAGCGACACTATTTTCTTGAGCTCAAAGTTGAGTGTTGGGGAACTTGCTCTGCTACGCGACGCGCAGGAGAGGTGGATGGAGGAATGTTTGTGAGTTACGAAAGTGTATCTTGATAAGTATATATGTAGGATCTGTTGCAACCACTCTGTTGTAGTATGTCATTTTCCTTCGCAACCACTGGGCGTCTATGGGCGCTACCCCTCAACATACTTAATCTCCCTGAGTAGACTCAATCACTCGTGCCTACGTTCGACATGAGTTCGAAGTCATTTGAAATCGGAGTCTAGCGACGGCGAGGGGTTTGCTGTAGAGGCAGATCCGGAAGCGCTTTGGAAGCGCTCGGCGAAGCTGTGACTCCCGCAACCGAGCCTTTCTGAGAGTGATAAGGTTCTGTTACCCACGTATACCCTTTCCTTTTACTTCAACGCAGGTAGCTCCCAGTTATGCGCTCGAGCTCCGAAGCGACCTCAAGATTCGCAATCAACACTATTCAAGAACTTCGAGTCGTGCTGGCACGGCCAGACTCTGTCAACATCTTGCTGTCTTTGGATGCCTCTTGTGTACCCCATCTCCTGGAGCTGTTACAATCGGTGAGTTCTGATTTTGCTCGATTGCACGAGCAGCCGATGTGTGCTTATCCTGTGCAGGAAGCAGATCAATCTCATGGTTCTCAACGTAAACTGTGCCTTAAAGCTCTACGTGCTCTAGCAATGAAAAAAACATCCTTTTTCTACCGTCGTCGTTTTCTTAAACAGCATCACAAAGATAGGAAACCATCCGGTTAGAGGAGGAGGTTATGACTGTTCGTTTTATCAGTCTCTCTTAATAGTGCAGGATGTTGATTCCAGCATCTCACAGGACATTTGGAAGGGTATCTTGAGCCCTGGGGAGCGACCTTGTATGCTGAAAAGTGCTGCGAAATCTCCTCCACCCCACGAGCACAAGAGACAGGAAGTCCTCAAGGTGTGTTTCACAAGCATTTCCTTCTGCGGTTCGATTTTCTGTTAACACTCTTCCGTCCCTACCACCCAGGCTTTCTGGCAAAGATGCCCTCGTATGGAAATACCTCCCATCCGAACATCTTGCCTTTGTTAGGCGTAAACATAAACACGGAGCTTTTCTCTCCCGGATTCAGGATCTGCTCGTATCGTCCTGGGATGGGTTAATGCGGATATTCATCACCTACTGCACAAGAACCCAGAACATAATCGGCTGAAAGCAGTACGCAAACCCCTTGACAACCTTATGCTACTCCTAGCGCTAACACGTGATTGTGAATGCAGTTACACGAAATATCCTCCGGCATGACTTACCTCCACTCCCTCGACTCCATGATCATACATGGCGACATCAAAGGCGTGCGTACACCCTACAACCTATTACCCTCGCTTGCAACTCACGCAACAACCAGGCCAACATCCTTGTCGACGAACACGCCTGCTGTCGTCTAGCAGACTTTGGCTTGGCAACCGTAATCGAAAGCCATCGTCTGGATAGCACGACAAGTAGCAGTGGTGGGCCAAAAGGAACATTATCATGGATGGCTCCGGAGATGTTCGATGTCGAGGATCATCGTTCCGGGAAAGACGTAGACAAATCTCCTAGGGATATCTACGCGTATGGGTGCACGATCTTCGAGGTGCGTATTCAGGCAACCAATGACGAGTACTCGTACATAAGCTTGCGTCCATAGATAATAACCGGTGCACCCCCTTTCTCCGGCCTGCGCGAAGGTGCTATCATCAAGCAAGTCATGTCAGGCAACCGACCTCCCAAACCCATCGATGGGTGGTGTCCTGATCTCGTATGGGATCTTGTTGAGCGGTGTTGGGCGCAGAGTCCTGTGGAGAGACCAAGGGCGGCGCAAATTGAGAGATACCTTGAGAGAGTGGGAAATGGTGAGGTTGCTGGTTTGGATGCGATATTCGGTTCGGATGTCACCAGTGAGTCGGGGCAGGGGAAAGGGAAGAAGGCGTTGAGGACCTGTCAAGAGTGTCGTGCGTCGTTCACGAGCAGGGAGTCCTTTTTGGGTGAGTTATTTGGCTTGGTCTTTTGGGTTGGCTAACCTGTGGGCGGTGGTAGATCATCTGAATGCGCATTCGATCAACGTTTAGTCTGGGCTCCGCGGAACATTGTTACCGTTAACGCTGTCCTTTGACTCGCATGCTTCGTTCGTTATCGCGGCTCTGGATGTATTGTGCGTGTCGTTTCATGATACAAACATCTTGAACTCGGTGACAGAATGTTACCATTTGGAGACCAGTTTACCTGCAAAAGACGATATGCATTGTGAATCTGCGTCTCACCGAGAGACATTTACTTCTCGACTGAAATCGCTCTCTATCTGTGAGTAGTGGTGCATTATACTAGTACTAACGCACCGGCTAAACGGGTTACAGGGCCGGGCGTCTTTCATATAAGGTGTCCTGCTAGACTACTTTCACGAATGGCGAAGAGATATCTGGATAAGACTGCCATTGCTATCGCTTGGGTAAAAACATAATTCAACAGGAGTATATAATACTACTGTCCAACTACCGATTACCCTTCCAAGTTTCTAGAACACGTCTCCATGAAGCTGTCCCAGAAGCTTTCTTAATATCTCCGACGATACCAGAGGGTGGATTATTCTGGAATACTACGTAAGTTGGTATGGAACTAGTGGATGGTACTGGCGGGAGTGGCCGAGGCTCGGGCAATTGTTTGACCCGAGCAGCTTTGTTCGCGCCACCGTAAATCGGTGCTTTACCGAAGCTAGATAGAATGTTTGGAATCTCCGACTGGCGCGGCTGCTGTGGTACTATCCCAGAAACTGGCGCAATAGCTAGATGTCCTTGCTGGGGAGGTACCTGAGGACCGATGTTCGTTACGCTCGTCCGGGCAGTTGTAAGATCTGATTTGAGCTGGTCGTTGAGGCTCTTCTGTTTTGTTAACTCATCTTTCATCCGGCGCAGCATCTTTTCCGTCCCCCTAAGATCCTTGTCAGATACTTAAATTGCTCAACAGAATATCAATGAAGGGGTGACGTACTTCACATAGTGAATAGCGATATTGTAATCTTCTTCCATCTGCTTAATCCTGGTCATGTAGGCGTTTTCCTTCTCCCGAAGCTGTTGCTCGGCCTCGTCGATGGGTATGAGCATTCGTTCAACTTGCTCCCCTACAGTATTTCCCGCACTGTGAAACCTTGCAAAGTCCAAGTATGGACTCAATGAGACTAGTCGGTAGAGAAATTGCTCAAGCTCGATAGCGTCAGGCCTTTTCTTGGGATCTTGCGACCAACACCGCTGTACCATTTTCCATATGTTATCTGGACACCATCCATCCTCCGGCCTGAGAGGTCTTTGGCCATTCATCACTTGGAGGATGACCGCGCCTTCCCTAAGTTCTGAAAATGGACATTTTCCGGACATAATCTAAACAATCGTGATAGTACGAATAGATATGGCACAATCAGGTTTTTATTCTTACCTCATAAACTGTGCAGGCGAAGGCATAGACATCCCGAGGTGGGTGGTTCGCGTCGATGTTCAAGTTATCAGGAGAGTATAGTAACTCTGGTGCCATCCATCTAACTGTGCCTTTGGGTGAACCGCTAGTCGTGCTGTCCAACCTCTGAGTCTCGATCATTGTAGCCAGGCCAAAATCCGCCAGGCGGCAACTGTACTGATCATCGACGAGGATATTTGCCTATGAAGACGCCATTAGAAGCGGTGTAATGGGTGTAAAATCCTTGTACACGCACCCCCTTAATATCGCCATGAACAATAATGGGTTGAAGAGAGTGAAGGTAGGCCATACCCGATGCTATTTCGTATGCCTGAGATGATAATCAGGCACTAGGTGATGTCAAGTCAAGGACGAGTCCACGCACTGTTTTCATTCGATCATGGTCCGGGTTCCTCTCCAAGTAAGTGATTATGTCTCCGTTCGCCATCCAAGGTGAAACAAGACAGAATCCGGGAGAGAATAGTGTTGTGTTGACGCCGAAAAGTGAGAGTAAATTTGGATGGTTAAATTGAGTCCATACGAGAGCTTCTCTGCAAAACGCCTGATTCCAAGTCAGAATGCGACAATATAAAAAGCAACGCAGTGATTCACGGCAAGGGTTTTGGCTCGCTTTCGTTCGTCGGCCTCTACCTGAATCCGTAAAACCTTCAAGCAAACGGGTTGGTCTCCGTAGAATCCTTTCCATATGTCCTAGATAGACCATGTCAGTACAGGTAAGGATCCTACTCAAGAACGTAACGCACCGAGAATCCACCTCCGCGTAATGCATATCCTCCTTCGCGAGTGATGTTATCCACGAATAATGAAGCTGGGAGGATGTTGTGTTTCTTCACAAGAGCACGGAGTGCTCTCAAGCAAAATTTGCGATACTCCAAATTACCGTCATTTGACGACGCTTCCTAGAGATAGTAGCATCCGTTAACAAGTGTATGACCGTGCATGTATCTTTGGGGTACTCACCAATTGTAATAGGTCCACCACATGAGGGACAAGGGCCACATCCATTGAGCATAACGAGTCGATTGCGTTGGATTTTATGAGCATTCTTTGGAGATCTTCTGTAGTGAGCATTCCTGTGGGTTCCCTGGAGGAAAGTGTGCTCATAGAGGGCCTTGGTGTTGGGAGACGACAAGATGCTTGTAGACAATCGTGGGGATGCCACAGCCTTTGGATTTGATTCTCTTCATCAGTGCTCGTTGCTCGCCGTCTGATTACACTGCAGCGATTGGATCCTGTTTCTACAGAAACAGCACCCGACAGAGATAATGACGGGTTAGCCGAGCAAAAATTCCCCTAGACAGACATCGGGGCTCGACTGCCCGCTTGACGTTGGAGAATGCGCAAAGTACGCGTACGTGAGAGAGGATGGAAGGAAAAATAGATACATAGATCGTTTTCCTGCTGAATCACTTGACACCTCTATGGACTGAGCGTGGGCGCCAAATATAAATTCTTGATACCACCACATCTGTATCGCCTCCTGGCTCTTCGCCCCTTCGCCTCTTCGCCTCAATATCGATTACAGTTTTCGGCTGGTTCTCGCAGTCGGATACATTGGACAGGGAGATTTTCAAGAGCTCAGCAGTGAAAGCGACAGGTGTGTCAGTTCACAGCCATCTCGAACCTCTCCTCACTTTGGCCCCGTTCTCTTCAACTAGTAGCCGGGAAAAGTTCACTTCAAACTTGCAGGACCAGAATATCACTGTGTATTCAACATGATAAGGACTTGTGAACTAGAAACCCCATCACACGCTACTTCATACGCCTGAAGCAGTGTCTTGTTCTTGATGCGCATACTAAGCCAGCCGTGCAGCCTTTGACAGATCTATTCAGTTTCCCATCCTTCACCGCCACGATGTTCCCTATACAATCACACCTTCTTTCCTCCCCTTTCTCTTTCTTCCGCTTGTGCCGTCGCTCATTGCTAGCGACATCTCGCAGCATCGACATCCTCGCATCATCAACCACCTTGACGTCGATGATGAACCTCTACAGGAACGTCTAGATACCATTTTGCGTATCTACGTTGAGCAAGGGGAGTCTCCTTATTCGCCTTTAGACATGTTATACCACCAGATTCTGTCGACTTGTCGCCATTGGAACAAGGTACAGCCCTTGTTACGCTTGCTAGTCACTCCTCACTCTGCCCATCCCGATGAGCCACAACAGTGGCGCTCATCGAGGTTGCTTGCGCTGCTCTTGAATCTCAAAGTTCACGAGGTTTCCACCCTCCTAATCCGATTGCACTCGGTCCTGCGGATGCCGGAAGGTATCAATTGAGAACAGAACATACTCTTTGCACATGCCACCTTCCCGGAATTTCTACAAGACCCCAATCGATCTGGCCAATTTCACACTCCCGCCATGGCGGAATCGGAATACTGTGAACTTATGGCCATATGCCTACTTCGCACGCTAGCACTCTTTACACCGTCATATCCCCTATACCACTTAGAGTCCTTTGATAGTGCCAAACTCTTGTGGCATCAGAAGCTCTACTCCGCAGATTGGCTTGTTAAATTCTCTTGCAAGTCGTGGGACTACTATCACTGGCACCGGGTTTCAAACCGGGTAGGTGTTTCAAAAATGGCTTTCCTCGCTCCTCTAAAGTAATATCTGGCTCGGACTTGCACGGAATAGATAGTGCCATGTATTAGCTTCAAGTGCATGTAATTTTTATTGCGGAAAACCTATGGGCTCGTCAATAGCATCTATCATTCTGCCATCAATTGAAGCTTTGCATAGGCTTTTCGGTTCGTACAGAAGTTTATGGTCGACGGAATACAACAAAATTTCTATCATATGTTGGCTGACATCATACCTACGAGCTAGCCAAGTTTTGAGCTAGCAGGTGCAACCGTTATGGTTAAAAGTTGGGGACATTGTACAGCACTCCTGACTGGGCCGGCGGAGTTTGAAACTCGGCCACGGGACTACGGCAACGCGCGTCGCGACTTTGTTGATCGCTTTCAATAAGTATGAATACATTTTTCACCGGAAATTCGTGACATGTGATGTAAAATGCGTGGCGTGTCTGCGTACTTTGAACTAGCGCTTGCCGTGGTTGCACGTTCCCTTGACGTGGTCGCATACTCTGGTCTTACACTCACTCCAACTACACCCTTGTCTTGCTCGCTATTATCCTCATGTCTACCCGTTTTGAGGTGTGAACTCATTCCAGTAAGCGTGCTTTGATGACTTTCTTTATGTCTGCCTAGAGAACGTTCGCCTACATTCAGCCTTCGTTATTTCTTATTTATAATGCCGTGCTACTGGCATCTGTAGTCCGCTCTTCAAGTTCGGCATCTCCTATGCCTTGAGCTGGACCGTCAAAATGGATAGACGTTGTCATGCTGTATTTACCAGGTGGGCCAAATCGATAGTGTTATTTCGTTGACTAACAGACGTGTTGTAGGGACGAGCCGGTAAAAATCGATCTCAAGGGTTTACAGGCTCCTCAGTTGTCCAGTCTCTCTTTTCATCCACCCTGCCATTCTTTTGTGTTTGTTATTTTGCGTTAATTTCTTGACCTAGAGATACTCTAAGGTACGTCGTGATTATTCTATATGGAACCCTTCCTAGCTGATGATTCCTACAGAGGCGCTATGACCAGGCCAACATGAAACCAGAAATGTTCATGCAGGGCTTGAGTGTGCGGTGGCTGCAGAATCATCCTCAAATGATATCTTCATCGTTCCCAATACAAATGCGTTTCAGAATATATCCCAACCTGTACCACCAACCTGCAACGACCCAACTTCCGCCTACAGTCAGCTTCCATCTACTCAGCTGCACCTACTCAGACGCCGTCTACTCAGCTTCGTCTACTCAGCTTCCGCCTAATCAGCTTCCGCTAATCAGCTTCCGCCTCAACCTCACGCCTCAACCTCGCTAACCCAACTTCCGATGACTCAGAGTGAACTCTGAACCGCTGTCGTTCATGTCTCAACTCCAGGCTAATGCTCCAATGTCACAGACGCCACAACTGCCACCGCCCATGCCTTTGGCTGCAATCTTCCAGTAGCTCAGGCTTTGCCGCGGCACAACCTAGCGTTCCGCCAGCTCAGGCCATTGCGCTCCGATTTCAAGCTCCATATACCAGCATCAACATGTTGAGCTCTGTTGCATCAAGCAGCGGCACGGCATTTCCAGGTCTCAGCCTCATCCAAAGAGCTAACGCAGATCGGATGGATAGTGGGGAACGTCATTCCAGACAGAACAAGAAGAAGAGGCAAAGCTTTTGTTCTGCCCAGTCTGGCTTCCGTCGGTAGGCCTCCTCAAATTGAGGACTGCATGGCGATTGCTGAAGGCGACATCAGGGTCGCCTAATTCGAGGTCTGGATACATCCCGGCTCAGCCCACAAAATGCAGAGAGAAGGGTGCCGTTGAGTAAAATTTTCGGTGACTAGCTTGATCATTGACTAGTATGTTGTTTATCAGCGGTTGCATCTCCCGAAGAACATGTTCGCTACACAGGAACGAAGAGACCTACACTTAATGGTCTTGAACTCTCTCAACCTTCGTCATCATCAATTCCCAAACCTTCCAATCACCACAAGATCGTCGAACTGGTCCAACATCTCTCCTGTCTTTTAAACAGCAAGGGATACAGCTTTCCTCAGTGGCAGATATCTCGTGGATTCGCTTTGCACGAGGTCTCCCTCTGCAGTTCTCTCCTACAAAACCAATCTTGGAAGCCAATGGAAGCAACAAGACACCTAGGATAGCTTCGGCTTCTTATCGCTCGGTAACTACCATCGCAGATTGCTAGCAAACCCACGTGAATTGCCGTCGCAAAGTGGTCCATCTCGACAAGAACTATTTCATTATTCATCTCTGTATGTCAATACCATTTCCCCAATGAGTTGTCAGGGCTAACCATAGAGCAGGTATTCGGTCTATACTGTTACAGAGGCTTTGGTTAACACTAAAGGAGTGTATCTGGGGAACGACGACAGGAAGCTTAACTCGCATTCATAGGTGCATCCATAAAGGAGTATAGGCTGTGTTTCAAAGTGATGTCGATGCTCGGGTCTACGATAGGTTTGTAGTATCTTTTGGGACGAGGACACTGATGGAAGCGGACTGTGAGCCTGCGATGGCGAGGAGGAGTCGAGGAGGGTAGGCAAGTAAAACTGCGATTAAGAAAACTTTACGCTGATCCTCTTAATAGTATCTACCCCGCATTAGTTGCTCAACTCTTGCGCCCTTCTGGGATCCATGTCTAATTCTTCGGCAGCCGAAATTCATCGCCGATTCTTCTTCAGCCTCTTCCAGAAGATCGACACTTCGCAGGATTTACCCTTCGGCATCCTCTGGCAGAACACCCCCTTCCCGAATCTCCCTGCATCTTCAACTCGTACCAGCTCTTCAAGAGTTTCATCATTCTCGTCTGGAGTATCGTGGATGGACGAAAACATAGTAAGTTCCTCCTCATGCAGACTTGCCAATATATTGGCTATCATCCTACGACAGGACATCTCTAGTGAATCCTGCTCAGACAACTATGGAGTTTGTTAGTGTGTTTGTTTCCAGAGATATCGGAGCAGTCCCGACGATTACCTGGGCATCATTCTGAACAGATCAGATATCACTTGATTGCGGTGGAAGTCGCGACAACTGGAGACTGATGGACCCATGCTTTTCCTTCAGCGTCACAGGTTATGATACTAGAGGGTCTAACGGCCAGCTGGAAGAGAAAGATCTTGGAATGCCATCGAGAGCAAAGATTTCTCGGAGGATGTACAACCCGACCCGTCATTTCATTCAGTGAGTTGATAATACCAGTTGGTCGTGATAGCTTTTGACTTCTTTGTTGTTTTTTTTGCCTAGGACTGATGCTAATCTTGACTGGGCCAGACTACGAAGTTATACAGCAGGGCCAGGCATTGAACGGGAGTAGTGCAATACCTCGCAAGGAATACCTGGAAACTCGAAGGTCAGAGTTCTCTCGCCTTCGTTACGGAGGCTTCTGTAACTCTTGCCACTATTCCCGCACTTTCCGCCCTATGATGTCTGACACCAAGAAGCGAGATCTCCAACTTTAGGGCAATTGGGCTTTGTCTTCTTTACGGTTACCCAGTGGACCCAATCAATCCCCTTCTTCTCATCTACCTACTTCTATGACAACAAACCTGCCTCCCTCACGAAAGCCTTGTTTGCCACGTGGTTTCCTAGACTATTCAAGCTCCTCTCCATTTGGATATCTCATCTCCGCAACAGACAGCCATACCCCAAGAAGTCGCAATTCACCTGATAAATTATCATAGACTATGGTAAGGTTACAACTGCTTATGACTCGCATAACTTGCTGATTACTTCTCGTCTAGCCCTCTGCTTTTACTGTCCGGAGTGAGGAAATGCACAAGCAGTTCGGCTGGCAGATGCTCCGACACGTAGTAGTCGGTCCTGAGCCTATTCAGCACCCTTATTTCAGGCATTCCTTGAGGGTTTTATGCTTCCATGCTGGAAGCAAGATGACCTAGGGAAGGGTAAGTTTTCAAAGGTTTGTAGCCCAAGGAATCCTTGGCTAATATCCCATTCCAGGTTGCTCAAGCGTACAAGGGTGGGCCGAAGCAGCTCTCGTGAGCAGCGTATATACGTGCTACATATCCGGGTACAGCTCCCTACGGATTTGACCTTCACAAGACGATGAAGGAGGAAACCCGCGCAAACTTTCCCAAGCTATGTTAGCGAACCCTCTCTATCAGTCAATGCGAACGGTGGAGGACATTCTCCGGGACTTTCTAGAAGGCAGAGGCATCCCTGCCCACAACTCTTAGTGCTGTTTCAAGCAGTTCAACAAGGGAGTTATTTGAAGACGCGATCTCAGACGGTCCAAGTGGCGATACTTTTCGCTGTAGGATGTTTGTTGGGCTGCAACGGGCAACCAGTTCCGTTCGTTTACTAGACGAACCAAGATAGAGGTGAGCCTTTCTGCTGCGACAGCTTTGTATAGTTTACATATCTTTGTGGGCTTAGGTACTGTGCTGGTGGGGTGGGCCGACTCGTGGACGAAACAGATGATGTCATACTCAAGAGAGTCCGTAGGCCATAGAATATCATTCTTGGGCTAGGGGGTATGCAGGTTCAACTTGCCCGCGTTGGTGCTAAGCTTCCTGCGCCTTATCTTATTCAGACTCCTGGAAATAACAGTACGAAGTCGAGGAGGACCCAGAAGCGGAGAAGAAGGACTCAAGAGTCGCTATGCATCACTGGCTCCTCAGTTACCATATTAGATAACGTCGGAACCAACAATATCCTGTAATTTCATGTAGTGCTCAATTGTTTACGCTAAATGCAATGCAAGCCATAATGTTTCTCAGATGCGTTACGCCAGGTGTGTAGATCTATAAGACGATCTCATTCAACTTTTGCAACCGAAAGTTCAGCTTGAAATTTGCCATGCTTCTCGCTGACCAGCTTGTAGAGCTCATAGAGCCGTCACTCTTTATCTTGTGCACTGGAAAGATCTCAGGCGTCCGGCTCTGTGGTCTGGCGACGTATGCTGGTAGATGTACAAAAGCCCAGGGGCGTATACAGAAAGAGGGGGGGCGAAAGACGGTGTAGATATCGGTACAGTTATGAAGAACCCAGAATTAATACAAGCTAATGCTGAATATTGTGGTATCACGATCGACTAGGCAGCGGAGTTGTCGATCAAGCGGTTGCGGATGATGACCCGGGCCGCCAAACATCTTGTGAATATAGGCTACAGGAATATCCCGCGACAAGTCCGCTTCCGCCATTGCTGTGCGCCGTTTCCTGAAACTGCTCTACCTTAGACTTCCGTCTGCAGTACCGGGACAGTGTTCTCAGCCAATCGGCTCAAAACTTCCTTCATATGGAGGCATAGACCGTGCTCTGGACAACTCAAGGCCGTCCACCCGCTTCTCAGGGCGACGCTAGGCCATCTGATGTCCGAGGTCACTTGATGTGATTCCAGGTGTCGAGGGAAACATCCGGAACCTTCAGCATACATCGATGAAAAGGCAGTGGGGTAGCAAGGGTAGATACGCGATCCCAGGCGTCAACTGGTCTGTTCTGGCCTTCGTCAGTAACGAGCGTGTACTAATGGGTACGCAGAGCGAAAATTTCCCACAGTCAGATATCTCACAGCAAATCAGCCTGCACAATGGCGAACATCTGTTAACTTCCAATCGTAGTACTCATGCACGACGCCATTGAAAGATATACTGCACACAAAGCAGAGCCTTTCTCGCGATATGCTCATAGAAGTCAAGCATTCGCCAAACTAGCCAGGTCCACCGTTGGTTGCGAGTGGTACAGAAGGTCCCGGAGGCTGAAAGGATGGCCGGCATAGGCGAGATGTAACCGCACTGCTGGGACTCATCTAACGGAGAGCCGACATGCGGTCGCAGCATCACGCAGTATAGTGAGGACTTCGCGTAGTCGAGCCCAAGCAGCGTATGTAGCGCTCAGAATTGTCCCTCGGGTGGCTACTACCGAACATTCTGATCTGGAATACAGTTCCTGATTGGGGATCTTCCTGACGAGTGGTGTTTTTTCGGTCGAAGACCTGCAAAGTCCGGATCCTAATCGAGGGTGGGTGTGATACGGCTTCGTTAGATCTGCGAACTGCCGGTTCCTCTTTTTCGGGCTGGTCTACTGCGTCCTTCTTCTATCACATGTCTATATAACATCATGAATAACTTGTGAGCAAACTACATGTGGATGACGTTGATGCTTGATGTGACTAGGGACGTGCAGAGTGCGCTCGAGTGGTTAAATGAAGCCGTAAATTATCAATGTATAGCGTCATAATCAACTTGGCTAACCTCGAGTCCTCCGCCTCTGATTTTCCGCTTGTCGAATCTGGATTCCTGGGAAGCGCTAATTGTTGGGTGCTGGGACAATCGCGAGCAGGCAGCTAGAGAGTTTCAACTGCTGACCATTAACATTTACTACCTACCTGCGTAGACGAACCCGCAGAGATAACAGGTCTGCGAAAGACGCAGCGAAAGGGTTAACCCCTTGTGAAACCGAAGATAGTTGTCGAGTGCATTTGGCACACTACCGTGTCGCTGCCACTTCCTTTATCAATACCACTTTGTCTTCATCGACCTTTCTCTTAATCCGATCCCATGGCCTCTGGCGGTTGAATCTGCCACTTCCGATAGAAGCCTGTAAAAGGCTGTTCTCACCTGTTGAATGTGCCAAACCGATTCTGCACGTAGCAAGTGCGGAACAGATCTTGTCAGTGGGTGAAGTCCCTACCTCATTCTTTCCCTGTCTGTGCGAACCGCTTTTGCCGCCATTAACGGTCTGAAATTCCAAACCAACCAGCGCTGCGTCACTACATGATACCCAACGCGGAACATCGGAGAAGCCGTTGCAGACGACAATCGATCGCGGGCAATGGATGAGGAGATATTCCAAGGTCGTGTCTTCCTGATTGCTAACGGACAGAGACGACGATATGGGTGAGTTCCCGGAAGTTTGCGACCATCGCACCCGTCGCACGTTCCTTCATCCCAGG
>JAYKXP010000324.1:0-26723 GCA_037176845.1 Paramarasmius palmivorus | reverse complement strand
TGAAAGCTTTTAAGTGGTCGGGCTGGAAAAGATCCGCTAGTAGTGGCATCACGAATGGAAAGCATAATCTTGGGCATTGGAGTGTAAAGGTGATTTCTGATATCCCTCTTATCGACATATCTAATAAGTCCTCTTGACGCTTCCAGCACTATCTTTTCTCGTGGAATATGTCACTTATCTTCTCTTCTCTGTTGAGTGCTATGCTCAGCATAACTCCCTATATCTACCTCACGAGCGGTCAATGGAATCGTCCGTTATCATGGCTATTTCCTCTCCTCCGTTCTTTCGGTTCTTTAGCTTGCGTAGTAGCTACGCAATTGGCGCTGCAACTACGCATAAACCGCATTGCTAACACTAGCCTTCATTGGCTAAGATTCCAAACGAAAGATGAACTCAAGGCTACCTCATCCGATGCCCAAAAAGTTCTGGAAGATCGCATTTGGGAGCGACTCCCCCAACTCCACCTTCAGCCTTCTAGGCGGCCCTTTCTGCACCTCACTCGAACATGTGACGTGGAGAAAGGAGGCAAGGGTAGTTGCTCAAAATGTCGTATTACGGATAATGAAATCTGCAAACTGGAGCAATGCTTCACTGTGGATTGGTGCCTTATTCTCTACCAGGTCATCATAGCCATCGGGATTGGAATGGTCATTACCGGCTATGTTGGGTGTTTCAGCCTCGTCGGGCAAAGTGACATGGAGAATGGACCATATGTTTGGTTTGGGTTAGAGAGCACTTTGTCTCTTCTGCGCACCTTCCTTTGGGGCTCTAATCCAACTTGGGATGAGGAAACAAGTCTGAAGATGTTACTCAAACTAAATGACAATGCCGCCTCGGACTCAGACAGCCTATTTCCTCTTGTCACATCCCCGTATGATGGATCACAGTTACGGATAAAGACAGATGATCAGCCTTCTTCGCCTCAGGAATTCGTTGTCTACAATGAGGCTGATTTTCTGAGTATGGCTACGGCATGGGTTGGGCCTTTGGAACGGCTAGAACTCAATGCTGTGTCCTTGTTTTACAGCATCCTCTTTCATGGCACACAGAAGGCGCTGTACACAACAGTCCATTTCATAGATTCCCGCACAACATTGACTTTTTCTCCCGAGGGGGATGATTTTGACATCTTTTCTTCTACCCTGGACACAGACCCTCATACGCGAGCAGTTCTGGTCACCATCCGTCGTCGGATACTCAAAAATGTTGATGCGTTCATCAAAAGTCGGTGTTATCATGAAGTCGTTAATCATTCGCGACTGTTGAGTGCACGACTGTTCGATAGAACGCAAGATGTTCAAGCTCTTACTGTTGGCTGGAATCTCCTCGCCTTTCCCCCCTCCAATGAAGGCAAATTGTCTACCAAACCTTTGAGCGAACATGATGGGATGTTCATAGACTTGCAGAGGTCGTGGACCCTAAAAAATGACTACTGTGAGGCCAGAGGGTCTATGCTCCAGAGATTAAACGAGCGGGATGACGAATACCGTGAAAAAGAGGTTATTTCAGTGGCGGATTGGATTAAGCGGCCCGCCTCCTTCTATGGCGAGGTATTGCACATCGTCGAGACAGTGATCTTGGAGTTGCAGTTATGGGAGGAGGAGAGACAATTTGCCAGTGACTGGAGAGACCTATTTTCACGGCAGAGTCTCCCAGAGTGCATTCGAGCGATGCATCGACGGATGGCCAGTAGCCGCGATTGGGCTTTGGCCAGATATTCTCAGTGCAAATGGAGTGGTACAGCTACCAAGCAAATCAGCCGCCAGTGGGAACATGTAGAGCAGATGCTGGTAATGCTTAGGGAATCAGATGCCATTCACGCCACCGCAGATCAACTGAGAGATCATGCTCGACTCGATAACCTATCGAGTGCGGATCCAGACTCAGTCATGAAGCTTGCAGGATACCTGAAAAATATCATGCACCGTGACTGCCTTTTGCACGTTTGGATCAAAAGTATGTTACCTGATATCCAAGTCACAGACAACACATCGAAAAGCCCCAGTTCGGACTCATTATCACTAAAGGCATCTACTTCCGAGTCGCCTATCCATATCAACATTCCAGAGCCACTACAGAAGCTCGATCTTATCATGCGATTAACCTCCTACCGGTTGAAGGAGTTTCTGGATCATGGTTTCCGGGAGGTACAAAAAACTGCCACTACATGGAGCGCAATTCAGAATGTGCTCGACTCTTCGTCTTGGAAGCCGTATGTCCAATTTACCGAGTTATCAGTTTACGCTTCCACAATGCTTCAACGGCATATCCACAGCCCTTTAATTGCAGTTGACATTTGTGCCAGTTCTTATCACATCGAGAGACACGATGTGGATGAGGTCGCTAATAGTAATGGGACGACTGCTGTTCTGAAGCAGTATGAAACCTTGAACTTAAAGGCAACATGGATCACCACCTTCATCATCCGTTGCTACAATCCCGACCGTGACACTGACAGTAAAGAGATGGAAGCAATTTGCAAGTCTCTGGACAAGGCTCCCAACGTCATCTGTCTTGCCGGGATTGGTTGCCATCAACCAGGACTCGACGAAACCTGCGAAACTCGGCATTGTAGAGCTGTATTTTCAAATAGGAGATCTTGGAAAACAAGAGTCCTTGAGCTGGAAGATCCGTCTTTCAGTTACACTGTGGGATACGAGTCTCGGGACGACAGAGACATCCGCGCAAAAGGCGACTACATCCAACTGTTTGATACCGCGCGATGTCTTGTCCTATTCTACTGTCCCCATCCAGGCGGACTCACGGTCACGTTATATGTCCGTAGGGGATCCAGGCAAATAACTCTCGATGCCACCCTGCGGTCGGACAACACTGCAACAACTGATACTACTGCAGAGTATGTTATTCCTCCGCGCGAAGAGGAAGGAGACATTGAATGCGTTGTCTTGCATTTCACCCCCGTTTCTCAAGGCTGCGGGAAGATTCTAGTCGATAGCGACTGGTTTTGGAAGGTTTACAACGTCACTGTGCAGCACAACCCAACGAACGATGACGAGAAGGATCATTTAGAGGCGCTTGACTCGGCGGAAGACAGGCCCGCCGGGGTTGTGGCGGAGACAGACAAAGCGACGGAAGAAGGCACCAGATCTAGTCCGAACGAACCAAATATTCGAAGCGAAGAGGACTCGGACGGTCAGAGTGCGAAGAGCGACGGGTTAAAGACGGAAGCCTCCCGGAGCACAGAGCACTTGGAGACCGGCGAAAACGCATGGATCAACGCTTAATGGCGAGGAATCCCTAGGACTATCAGTGAGCTTTTATTCTTGTTCCTGTATAATGTATGAAAACACTAATGGCTCTGATTAGTACCCCAACTTTTTGCGGATATTTCTACGTACCACTTTCGTGACTGTCGACTAGGACTACGTACCTATCTGCACTGCTGATTACAATCAGGTTTTGATCTCGTTCAAGGCAAAGGGTGCGTTGCGCGCGTAACTTTCTAAGTATTGTGTTCCGATCTCAAAGGTAGACAACTATGACCTGATACGAAGAACAGGGAATGAATGAATGAATCATACAACGAAAGTGGCAGGGAACACACCGACAACGAATCCGCGATCGTTAACGTTGCCATCTTGTTAACCTGGAAACAACCCTGAAATATAGACCCTTTGAATGAAAAGAGAACACGCATTGGCAGTAGAACGGTCGGTCGCATGAGCTCGGAAATCTGGTGAATAACTGTCAGCATCTAAACCTGTTGCAAAATGAACACATTGGACAACGCACCAGCCGATTGCTTCTTTTGCTCCCCGGAACGTTCGAACTTACCAACGATCTATTCTTACCCGCTGTTGAAGGATATCGAAGGTACAGAATTTGAGCTTTTGCGGCACGAATTACGAGCGATGTCACGTCTATTCCGTGGCGAGGGATAGTGAGCTCGAGGCGAATCGTGATTGGGTGCGTTTCCAGAACGTAGTCGATTGAAGGAGCCACATTTCTTTGAACTCTGGAGTAAGGTAGGCATGCGAGGTTCAGATCGTGTTCTAGGCACATATATAGTACATTGCCGTTTAAGCCGAGAACAAAGGCGGTGGGTATGTATACCTTGTACTATTAGGAAGAATCCCGTCAAATATCAAGATACCCATGCGCGCAATTAGGTTTTAGAAACGCCCTGCTATCTCCGTAACATCAATAACTAGCACCACAAAGAAAAAACATGACTCAGACCAGTACCCAAAGCTCACCATGACAGAATTCTCCTCTCAAAAAGACGACAACTTCTGCTTCCCAATCCCCGACGTACTCGAGAGTGACCGGGTCAAACTAGTTCCTTTCATCGTACGCCTTTCCGTCCATACTACCCCCAAGACTAGACCTAGACTGATACCATAGCCCGCCCAACACGCTCAACCCCTCTTCACCACAATCGACACCCCACTCTGGCAATACGTCCCCATCGGCCCATATACCTCTGCTACCGACCTCGTCGCCGAACTCTGGGAAGGCCGTATGCACCCCCGGTCTAGCGAAACACTCTTCGTCATCTACGACAAAACACCAGATTCCGAAGAGGTAGTAGGCGCAATAGGCTTCATAAACACCTCCCCAACCGACCTTCTCGCCGAAATCGCTCCCATTATCGTCGGAAGTCGGTTTCAAGGTCGAAACATCGCGTCGCACGCCGTTGGGTTGCTTATGCGTTACGCTCTGGATCTACCTGAGCGAGGCGGATTGGGTCTGAGGCGATTACAGTGGTACGCGAACGTGGTTAACGAGGGGAGTGTCAAGTTGGCTGAGAAAATGGGGTTTGTGAAAGAAGGGGTGATGAGGTGGCATATGGTGCTTGATCGGAGTAAAGGGAAGGAAGTAGGAAGCAATGGTAGGAAAGTTAGGAAAGGAGATCCGGGAGAAGGATGGGAAGGGAGAGACAGTGTTTTGTTGGCGACCTATTGGGATGTTTGGGAAGATGGTGGAAGAGAGAAAGTTGATAAGATAATGAATAGGCGCTGAGAGGATTTGGTTTATCTTTTAGGCGCTTGCAAATTGAAATTGGAACACGACCTTCAACTTGCACCAATTGCAAGAATGTTCTCGTACCGCGATCGTTACACCCAACATCCACGAATCGGTGTCCTAAAGCCTGAGCCCGTGATCGATTGCACACTACGTTCATGCTGAAACGGATCGCGGCTGTGGTGTAAACAGTCAGCCGCATTGAATTGCAGAAATGCCTCCTGACCCATGATATCACCACGTCTCAATCGTATTTAAATAACGGTTACGAAGTAGCACCAAGAGTCAGACACGCACAATGGCCGCAACAGCAGCACGAACTTCAGGACTTGTACGTTGCCCTTCTACTTCCCATTTACTGCCTTCAGAAATACATACACCGAAACACGCAGGCCATCGCAACAGCCGCTGCTATATCCATCTACGCAGGGGCTGCGTATGCTATGCACATGGATGTAAAGGGGAAAGAAGGCAAGGGGTCGATGTATAGTGCGTCTGCTTGTTCACGATAATGACGACAACGAGGTGCTGACTAGACGACACTGCACAGAACCAACAGCAAAAGAAACCACAGTCGGAAAAGGCGGAGATGAACATTTGAGCCCAAAAGCTATACATGAAGTCGTTTCTAAACGTAGTTCGAGAGTAAAACCAGTCGTCGAGAAGTAGCTAAGCTGCGAAATCAAATCAAATGTATTTTGTTTTCCTGCACATGAACGCGTTACCCAGAATGCAGATAACTACACCTTACTTCCGTCTCCTCATCACCTCCTCAACCTTCTCCCTAACCCCATCTTCCCAATCATCCCAGCACACCGCCAAAATCGCCGTATCCCTCGCGCTACATCCTTCTCTCGGATCTCCCTTCCTGTGCCTTCCACCATTATGCCCCTTCTCCTTTCCCTTATCAAGCACTCTATGCCACCTCAACACCCCTTCCTTCACAAACCCCATCTTCAACGCCAACCCAACACTAGCCTCATTCAACTTATTCGCTTGCCACTGTACCCTTCTCAGACCCAGGCCCCCACGTTCCGGAAGGTCCAACGCGTAACGCATAAGTACCCCGACGGCATTGGACGAGACGTGTGTGCGTTGAAACCGCTGGAAAATGACGACGTAGCCGATTTCGGTGTGTAGGTCTTGGAGGCTTGTGTTGATTAGCGCTATGAATCCCGCTGCTTCGTCGTTTACGTCAGGTTGAGTTTTATCGTATATAACGAAAAGCGTTGAGCTAGGTGATGGTTTGAGTCGATTATCCCAGAAATCGAGGACGAGGTCCTCGGGGGATGTGTATGGACCGATGGGGAGGCATTGGGTTAGTGTCGGGGTTGTGGAGAGGCCTTGGAGGAGAGATGAAGCGTGTTTAGCAGGCTGTCAGGGGTGTTGCTTTGAATGGGGACTTGGCAATGAGTATATATGTACGCACGATGAATGGAACGAGCTTGACACCGTCGCTTTCCAGGATATCTGGGATTGGGAAGTAAAAGTTGGTGTCTTTTTCAGAGGAGAGCATGGCGCGTAGTTAGATGTTGACTCAGACTCGAGCTGGGTTGAAGTACTCGACACGGACGCCCGCTGGTTCCGTATATCTGAGTCATTGATGAAAAGCTAAGATTGCGCAATGGGCCCGGGGAAGTCGAAGTAGGTTAATATCTTCTAAGCTTCAGGGCGCGTGGATGTTAAACAATGAATTGAAGTACATACTCGACACCGTGACGGACGTCCGCTGGTTCCGTAAGAGTCATGTATTGAATAGAAAGGCAATCGATGTCGATGTCGATGAATCAGAAATGCTAAGATTGCGCAAATGTTGTCAGGAAAGTACAAGTTTAAGGTGGTCTCGCTCACCGTGAAATCAGAGTTTGGGTAGCACATGTTTGATATGTGAAGGTGAAGGAATGCAATCCAAGTAGCGAGAGCTAGGGTATCGTTTTCTCTCTCAGCCTCCTTGTCAAACCAGCACAGAACTCCCCATTCCCTGGGGCCTTGAGAGAAGGGATGTTTGTAGACGTACGTTGACAAGAATCGGAACCCTGAGCGTCCGGGGTCAGTGTGCTTCGGTTGGACCTTCAAAGCTTCAACGTTCAACGAGCGCGATAGTCATTTTTAGGCCGAATGAATTGCTGTTCCCAGTGTACCGTCGTGACCCGATGCAGACGTGATAGTGACCTTTGGTCAGCTACCTCTGAAAAACGCAGACAGCGTCCGAAAAAGCGGCCTCATCAGCAGAGACCACAGAATCCAGATCGAAATTGTGTGTTGAGGCGATTTCGGTTCTTCATGCTTCAAGCTTAGCGTTCCGGAACTTGAATTGCCTTGGGTCGTTGCCTATTAATTAAGAGAATTAATCGTGAGTCCACTAGGTCAACTCTAGAGTTAACAAGAACACGCACCTTGCCAAAACCCATCCACGCGTTGAGGCACACAAAACCAAAAGCTTCAGAATCCATGCGATTTCCGCGTCTGCGGGAAACAAGAGAGTTACTAGGAGCTAATATCACAGAGGTTGTGTATTCCGAGTTTGAAGCAGAAAGAAAACGAATTGAACAAGCCACGAGGCAGAACGGAAAAATGTCGGAAAAAGAATGTCGTGCGCAATTATCCTGACTCGTTCCAAACACCATCATGTTCTCTTCCTCGAAAGACACAAATTTTTGCTTCCCAATCCCAGATATCCTACAAACCGACCGTGTTAAACTCGTTCCCTTCATCGTGCGTCCGCTCATCATGCATCACCCAGTCAACACAACCCTTCTCGCACCGATAGCCTTCACAACACACATCAACCATCCACACAGGGCTCAACTCCTCTCCAGAAATCACACAATACATCCCTATAGGTCCCTACACATCCCCTGAAGAACTCGTTGAAGAATACTGGGAAAAACGCGTCAAACCGAATCCCGGTTACACCGTGTTCGTCGTGTACGATACCACATCCCCATCTCCATCTCAACATCAACCACAAGAAGCAGCGGGATTCGTCTTACTATGCAACTGCAGCCCCGAACACCTTCTCGCCGAGATCGGTATCGTCACGTTCAAAGCCTTCCAACGAACACACGTCTCATCACACGCCGTTGGACTGTTGATGCGTTACGCGTTGGATCTACCCGACCAAGGCGGTTTGGGGCTACGAAGAATCCAATGGCAGACGAATGAGTTGAATGAAGCTAGTGTGGGGCTGGCGTTGAAGATGGGGTTTGTGAAAGAGGGAGTGTTGAGGTGGTGTCAGGTTTTGGATCCCATTAAGTCGGTGGCTATGGAGCGTCATAGGGAAAGAAAGGGAGATCCGAGAGAAGGATGTCCTGGAGGTGATGTTGTGGTTTTGGCTACGTATTGGGATGTTTGGGAGGATGGGTTGAGGGAGAAGGTTGAGAGGATGTTACGGTGAGTGTACATGAGTACGAGGTTTTTAGTCTTTAGTTTTTAGTTTTTTTTTTTTTTTTTTTTTTTTTTGTATTTCTATTGTTACTGCAATTCAAAGTTCGGAAGTAGATCTAAAGTTGGAGTGTGGAATTGAAAGGGAAACGCAGATATTTGGCTTCGAACATTCGTTCTAAGTAGTAGCAAGGTCGTATTCCAATTTACAAGCGTCTAAAGATAAAGATAAGACCCTAACTCAGCGTCTATCTAAACCCATTATCTTATCAACCTTCTCTCTTCCGCCATCTTCCCACTCATCCCAACACACCGCCAACAAAACACTATCTCTCCCTTCCCATCCTTCTCTCGGATCTCCCTTCCTAACTTTCCTACCATTACTTCCTACTTCCTTCCCTTTACCTCTCTCAAGAACTCTATGCCACCTCATCACCCCTTCTTTCACAAACCCCATTTTCTCAGCCAACTTGACACTCCCTTCGTTCACCACATTCGCATGCCACTGCAATCGCCTCAGACCCAAACCACCTCTCTCCGGAAGGTCCAACGCGTAATGCATGAGTAGACCTACAGCATTCACCGCGATGCCTTTTCCCTGGAATTGAGAAGAGACGATGATGGGACCGATTTCGGCGAGAAGGTCTGTTGGAGAGGCGTTCACGAAGCCTATTGCGCCTACAATCGCTGTCTCTTCGGGTGTTTGCGTTTTGTCGTAGATGACGAAAAGCGTCTCGCTAGACCGGGCGTGCATACGACCTTCCCAGAGTCCGTTGACCATGTCGGAGGCGGAGGTGTATGGACCAAAGGGGATGTATTGCCAGAGTGGGATGTCGATGATGGAAAAAAGCGGTTGGGCGTGGTGCGCGGGCTACAGGGGATCTTCAACGTTTCAACTTCGAGGTATGGGCGAAAGGGCGTACGATGAAAGGAACGACTTTGACTCGGTCGTTCTCGAGTACATCTGGGATTGGGAAACAAAAGTTGTCGTCTTTTTGGGTCTGGGAGGAGAATTCAGTCATGGTTATATGGTTTGGATGTGAGTATGGTTGAGCGGAGGTTTGGGTATTATTGCCATTGGTGTGAGTCATTTTTTAGCGTCAGCGTAGTGGGACCTAGTCATTGATACTATGGGGATAGCAGGCGCGCCCATTTTGCGGCATGCATATAGGTACCTACTAGTACAATATACACCCACGGAACACGGAACATCGACGCTCGTAACCTAAACGAGTCAAACGCGTTACGCCTCATCCAGACTTGTTGGCCAACATGACCCTCAGGCTGTATTCAAGGTGGTCACAGTGATTCATTGTCAAGTAACCAACCAACCAACTAACCAAGCTCAACCCACAAACCTCGGATGAACAAACCACTGCCCATCCTCCTCAAACCTCAACTCCCTCTTAAGCATCTCCAACTTCTCCGCACAAGGTATCTCAGGCGCCGGGATACCACTCGTCGGGAAATGTTTCGACCAAATCACGTAGGCGTCATTTACCGTAGGGCCCATTACAAAGTCTACCATGGGTTTCATTTCGAGTCTTTCGCTTGTCCAGAATATTGTGTTGTATCTGTAAGAAAATTTCTCTTCCTCGGACCGCTGCAGGGGTTGTGAGTGTGAGTGTTCGTGGGCACGAAAGAGTTCATCGGTGAGCCGGTACCCCCAGACGCAGGGTTTATTGGATAGATGGGTGGGGATATGTGGGGCTGGTTGCATTTCTGTGCACCTGGCGTTTTAGAATTTAGGGGTCTGAAAATTGGAAAGGCGAAGGACGCTTACGGGGTGCCATCGTTGGGAAAGAGAGCGAAAAATCCTTGACAGACTCGGTCTATTCGCGTAACTGTATCATATACATGGCTGGATGAATGAGTTTGAGCTTGAGAGTTTGGGTGGTCCATGGCGTTCAATTTCAAAGTGAAAAATTCAGATTGGTATTACGTCAGCAACTCCATCGATTTACAACCGACTCGATTTTTGGACAGAAAAAAAGATGTTACATTTAACAAGTTCGTTCACCTATACACACAATAGACGTTGCTGAAAAACAAAACTGCGGAACGCGTCAAAAGCTAAGCTACTCAGGCTTTCCGAGAACCCAACTTTGGATGAAGATACCACCGCGCATCCACCTCAAACTTCAATTCCTTCCTCAACTCTTCCATTTTCTCCGCACAAGGCACCGCAGACGCCGGTATACCAGTCGTTGGGAAATGTCTAGACCAAATCATATACGACTGATCTGGCGTATCACCCGTCACAAAATTCACCCTAGGTATCATACCAAGTCTTTCGCACGTCTCGAGTACCGCCTTATACCGTGAGGCCAAGTCGCCTTTGTGAGGAGGTAAGGATTGTTCGTAGGCATAAAAAAGTTCATCGGTGAGGTGATACCCCCAGATGCAGAATTTGTCGGATAGTTGGTCTGGAATAGGTGGGGCTGGTTGTGTTTCTGTGAATCTAGTTGGGCCCGGGGTGATTTGGACCAGGCTTTGGTGGAAAGGTGTTAAAGGACACTTACGGGGTACCATCGCTGGAGAAGAGAGCTAAAAATCCTTGATAGGCTCGGTCTAGCGATTCGGCTGTATGGACCTGAAAGGGCCAGGGATTCATGGTAATGGTAATGAAGGGAAGAAAGGGGTTCAACGACTGCAGCCCTTTGCCAGTACTTACAAGAGGAGATATCGCCGCTATCAACTTGATCTATTACTTCGTCTCGATTCTTAGCCTTGACGCTAGGCTCATCGCAATGACTACTACTGGCCGTAGTGTTATTCTGCGTAGTCACGGTGTCTCTGGGGGAGTAGGCCTCTACTCCGTCGCCTTCTGAGATAGCTATTCCAAGGCCCTATCGTTCTGGCTCGGGAAGTTATCGTCTACTGGTTTCTGCAGGGTCCGCGAAAACTCTGAAGATGTCCGGCAGCCTTTAGTATCGATTATCTGTGACCCTCTTTTCGAAGGCCGCCCGTTTGTTACCTTCCTCGTCTGCTTCGCTCCTCCGGTAGGTGTGAACTTGACATCCAGTCATCTCATAGGCTATTCGCTTGTTCGAAATGGTTGCTTCTCATAACATGCCAACCAGCGCACGTACAGTTTGCGGCTTGAGATCAGGGCCAAGTTCGTAGACTATGTTTGTCTCGCAGCCTGCAGGCATTCTAGACTTGCTTACACCTACTTCTTATAGGCTATAGCGAGCCCTTCGCATGACACCACATTGGGAGGTCGCCCTCGTGAAAGCACCTCTATCGATTTTGCGACCAACAAGAAAGATGTTACATTCAACGGGACGTTGTAGGAAAACAAAGCCGATTTGACGCGAATTATATATGTACCAGATCTAGAACGTGTAAAAGAAAAAAGCTGGTCACAACCAGCATCTGATCAAGCGTCGCTCAAGTACTCACCGGCACCTGTCAGGCTACTTTCCGGGAACCCAACTTTGGATGAAGAAACCACTGCGCATCCACCTCAAACTTCAATTCTCTTCTCAACTGTTCCATTTTCTCCGCACAAGGGACCGCAGACACTGGGATACCAGTAGTTGGGAAATGTCTAGACCAAATCATATACGACTCCTCTGGCGTATCACCCGTCACAAAATTATCATACCAAGCCTTTCGCACGTCTCGAGTACCGCCCTATACCTGGAGGCCAAGTCGCATTTGTGAGATGACGCTGGAGGAAGGGATTGTTCGTAGGCAAAAAAGAGTTCGTCGGTGAGGTGATACCCCCAGATACAGAATTTGTCGGATAGTTGGTCTGGGATAGGTGGGGCAGGTTGTGTTTCTGTGAATCTTTGGGGTGTTAGAACTTGGCGCGTATTGGCCATGGGGGTGGAAAGGTACTGTGCCATCGTTGGGAAAGAGAGCTAGAAATCCTTGATAGACTCGGTCCAGCGATTCTGCTGTGGGGATTTGAAAGGGCATCATGGTGCTGAAGAGACTTGCTGTACGCTTAAGCGCCCGTCACGAAAGCGCTGTCAGGGGTCTTTTTCTCTTCTGGCACGGTACCACCACCATCTCCGCAAAACCAGCTCAAGAACAAGTGTCGGACATGAATTCGGCCTTGGGTGGTTTAGTTGGGAAAGAGAGCTAGAATACAGTATTCGAGTTTGAGTCGTCCATGGCTGGTATTACGTCAGCAGTTCGGGCGAGGTTCCTCAAAAATTGAAAAAAGCTTGTGTATTGTGTATTGTACAGCTGCAGGGTATCGTTGCTACAGAGTGTCTATGTCTAGGTTATAGTATAAATAAGTCGAAAAAATCCGTGCCAAAACACAAGGACAACTCACCACTGTCATAACCGGCTCTTCGTCACCTTTGACAAGAATGTATCTATCGTCGACCAATAGTTTGGTTTTACCCACGTATCAGCTGTTATTACTCGTTAGCGAGGTGTTCATGTTTATACATCGAGCAACAACCTCACCATGCGTGCCCCCTGGTATACTCTTAAACACATCCATATTCGGCCTCTCCTCATCCTTACCATCATCCTCACCATCCTCACTCTCCTTCTCCTCACTATCACCACCACCCCCAGACCTCACCAAAAACCTCTTCCAACCCCCTGCCCCTTTCCCTTGCCTTCTCTCCACCTTCCTACTCCTCTGTTGCGCAATATCCCACAACTCCTTCATCTGTTTCGCGGGTACCACTTCATCATCCGTCCCACTAAACATCAATATCGGTGTCTTCCCCGGGATACCCCGGATGCGTTTGTGGGATTCCCATTTTTGGTGGATGAAGATGATGAGGTGGCGGAGGCCGGGGATGTCTTGGACTACAGCGGGGATGGAGAGGAAGGTGTTTTCGATTATTAGGGCGGTTATCTGGGGGTGTGTGTTTAGTGTGTGTTTTTTTTTTGGGTGTAGGAGTTGGGTGTAGGAGTTGGGTTGGGGCATGGGGTGTTTTGGGGGCTGGGGGTATGGGGTGTGCAAGGGGTGTAGGAGAGACGCACCTTGTGGGGGTTTCGATGTGTGAGGTCGATGGCTACGGCGCCTCCTAGGGAGTGGCCGTGGAGGATCTGTGTACATGATTGGTTGTAATTCGTGTGGTTGAGTGGGCTGGGTACGCACTATGGGTCGTTGGGAGAGTTCAGGGTGAGCGAGGACGTATTCTAATGCGGCTTGGGAGTCTTTTTGTAGGCCTTTTTCCGGTATACGTGCATGTTAGCGAAGTCACAGTGACGAGATGAAGGAACATACCTTTCTCTGATGGTGTGCCTTGGGAATGACCGTACCTAAGCCCGTGGAGAGGTATGAGTACATGTGAAAAGGAAGAGGAAAGGAAACGAGCCTGACCCTCTATAAGACACCAACAAAACATCACACCCCAATTCTACGAATTTCGATCCTGAAAACGCGTGGTGCCAGATATGATAACCGTTTCCGTGGAACATGATTACTGTAGCGCGTGGAGCTTTGCCCTTGCCCTTGTCCTATATATGTAGAAGAGTTAGAGACGGAATGCGTGCAACGAGGCAGCATGACATACTGCGGATGAAGGAGAGTCCGTGCTGAGTCGGCTACGTCGATTAGCTCGTAAAAGAATACATTTAAGTGTTTTCCTGTCTGAAGTAACAATATCGACGTCTTCGTAAGGGAGATCTGAAGGAAAGTCGTAGTTTGCGACTGGTGGACCGTGAGTCGGGGACGGGGTAGAGGTGAGGGGACGTACGTCGTTCTTCCCGAGATTCAAAAGCTGAAGGATATATAAGCAGGATTTGACCGTGCCGGATGAGCTGTTGAATAACGTTGAGATGGTGGTTCTGGGGTCTGGAGCGTGGACTTACCTTGCCAAAGACTGTTAGGGCTCCTGGGGCCATGCACAAGATTGGAAAGTAGAAAAGAAGGGGAGAAGAAGTGGGATGACAGGACCGCAGCGATGAATCGAATGCAAAAGAATGAAGGCGTCACACTGACACTGATCTCGAGAAGAACATTGAGGTTGTCTGTATGTAGCCGGCAGCACGTTCGGGATAAGGGCGCTTACCACGCCAGGCCTGGGAGAATGACCGCATGCCGTTTCAATGCCGTGCCGACTCTCCTTCCTTCTTCCATCTCGCATCGCAACATGGATGTTCCCCCGCCGTCGCGCTTATCGACCATGGTTTTTGTATGGTGCATCTCAAGCCCAGTGTGCCGAACATTAATCAGTATATAAGGGCTCTCATATCGTGCGTTTTTTGTCACTTTTCTCTCGTCCCATTTTCCGCTCATGCCTTCAGAACCTCTAGAAGCAGAGTTCGCTCGTCCCCCTGCTCTTTCGAGCGAACAGGAAGAGGAGCTACGTGTTCTTGGTCAGGAGCATGGTGCCTTGCAACTATCTCACGGGCTGTCGAGAAGAAGCACGGAGCATACGCTTGCGAATCTCGAAAGATCTTATACGCGTCAGGGTATACATGTTGTGGAGTTTGAGAAGGGCAAACGGGAGGATCCTAGGGAGTGGAGTCGTTGGAGGAAGTGGTATGTTTGGATTTTGCGTTGGCCTTATCTGTTGCTTACGCGTTGTTGTAGGTATGTGACCCTTACGACGGCGTTTCTTTGTACAGCAGCAGCGTTGGGGAGTTCGATTATCACTGGAGAGTGAGTAGCGCGGCTTTTTTCGCTTCACGGTCTGCTCATGTTTATATTCACAGCATGGAAGGCCCAACGAGAGACCTCCACACCTCCCAGGAAATCGTCAACTTGACGGTCACTTGTTTCGTGATAGGTTTTGGGATTGGGTGAGTTCCTTACCCTTCACCCTTTACCCTGCTTGGACTCGGTGCTCACAACCTTCGTAGACCTCTATTCTTCGCCCCCCTCTCCGAAGTATCCGGCCGTCGACTCCCATACTGCCTAAGCATATTTTTCTTCTTCATATTCACACTCCCAAGCGCATTAGCCAAGAACGCCGCAACGCTCGTTGTTGGAAGGCAGATTGCGGGGTTGGCTGCGTCTGCGCCTATTTGTAATGTCGGTGGAAGGTGAGTTGTCGTTCAGTGTGCAGAAAGGTTGGTGTTGGGTGCTGATGGGTTTTTGGGTGCTAGTGTCGCGGATGTATGGGCGATTGAAGAGCGTGGGTTGCCGATGGCAACGTTTTCGTTTGCGATATTGTAAGTGTGACGTGCTGCTTGTTTTCGATAGACCACTAAAGAGTTTTCGTTGTGTGGTTAGTTTGGGACCAGTCCTAGGCCCACTTATCGGCGGTTGGATCGGTGAGAAAGCCGGTTGGCGATGGATCTGTGAGTCAAATAGTGGATTAACAGATAATCCCTCGACTTATCCACCTTATAGATTGGGTCCTATTCATCTTCAGCGGTCTCTGCTTCCTCCTCACCCTAATAATGCCCGAAACCCTAGCCACCGCTCTTCTACGTAAAAAAGCCAAGGCACTCCGACAGGAAACCGGTGACGACAAGTATCGCACTATCGAGGAATTGGAGAGCCCGCCTTTCAAGGAGATGATGAAGACGGCGCTGGGGAGACCGTTGGTGATGTTGTTTACGGAGCCCATTTTGGCGTTTATGACTATATGTGAGTTACTTCGCTTGTAATTGCATCCCCTGCTAACAGCTATATATCAATATCAAGATCTTTCATTTGTATACAGCATCTTATGTAGGTGTTCATTTCATATCTCTGGCATCACCACGCGCTGACCAGGTGCTTTGCTTTAGATCTCCTCTTCTTCGCATTCCCGATAGCGTTTGAGGAAGTACGTGGATTTGGCTTGGGTATGACGGGTGTTACGTTCGTTAGTGTTATGGTATGTCCCCACCACCACCTCCTCCTCCTCCACAATCACCGCTCACTCACGCACCTGACACTTGTAGATCGGCATCACACTCGCCATGCTTGTCATGCCCCTCCAAGAAAAGATATACGCGCATTATACCAAGTTTGGGACATACCCTGAAGCGAGGCTGTTTCCGATGATGCTTGGGGCCATGTATGTTCCGCCACTCTAAATTTTTCACCGTACGAGTTGCTAATTCGATGCCAACCTAACGACAACTAGTCTATTACCTTCCGCGCTTTTCGTATTCGCATTCACAGGCGCCTACACCCACGTCCACTGGATAGGCCCCTGTATCGCCGGGTTCATGTTCGGCTTCGCCCTAATCCTCTTATACATCTCGGGAAACTCCTACATCGTCGATTGTTACTCCGACTACGCTGCGTCGGCTATCGCAGCAAAGACGCTTGTGAGGTCGGAGATTGGTGCGATGGTACCGCTGTATGTGAACCAGATGTTTGGGGGTATGGGGTTTCAGTATGCGGGGTTGTTGCTTGCGCTGGTTGGGGTGGGGATTGCGCCGATTCCGTTTGTGTTTTATAGGTATGGGGAGGGGGTGAGAGGGAGGAGTGGGAGGGCGACGCAGATGGTTAGGAGGACGGAGAAGGAGAGTGGGTTGGAAGCGGATTCTTAGATCTAGAGATGCGCTTGGTTAGATTTAGAGGAGCTAGAACTAGAACTAGAACTAGAGTACTCTGATTGCATTAGAATACCATAATAATAGAACTCGGATTCGTTTTCTAATTCCTAGGATAAGTTGGGCAACGACGAGAAGACTGACATGGCAATAAGCGCCCGTCACGAAAACTCGCTCAGTTCAAAGTCTTTTTCTTTTCCACTACCGCTCAACCCTTAGATCTCAAGAGCGATGCGGATTTCTATAGTCTTGGTTGCTTGCCATAAAATGGCAGTTGGACTTAATTTCTGGACAGAAAAAAAATGTTACGTTTAGCAAGTGCATTCACCTATGTATATAGACTAAGACGATGGACGTTGTGGAAAAACAAAACCGATTTAACGTCAGGACGCGTAAAAAGAAAAAGAAGAAAAAAACGAAGCTGGTCACGACCAATCTACTTTCCTCGAACCCAGCTTCGGATGAAGATACCACCGCGCATCCACCTCAAACTTCAATTCTCTTTTCAACTTTTCCATTTTCTCCGCACAAGGCACCGCAGACGCTGGGATACCAATCGTTGGGAAATGTCTAGACCAAATCATATACGACTGATCTGGCGTGTCACCCGTTACGAAGTCCACCTCGGGTCTCATACCAAGCTTTTCGCTCATCTCGCGTACCGCCCTGTATCTGGAGGCCAAGTCGCGTTTGTGAGATGATGATGGAGGCAGGGATTGTTCGTAGGCGTGAAAGAGTTCGTCGGTGAGGTGATACCCCCAGACGCAAAATTTGTCGGATAGTTGGTCTGGAATAGGTGGGGCAGGTTGCATTTCTGTGAATCTAGTTAACGTTGGGGTGTTTAGCGCGTATTGGGGGTTAAAAGGTGACAAAGGACACTTACGGGGTGCCATCGTTAGGAAAGAGAGCTAGAAATCCTTGATAGACTCGGTCCAGCGATTCAGCTGTATGAATCATGGTGCTGAGGAGATGGTGAGTCGCTGAAAACTTTGTTGTATAGCAATAAGCGCCCGTCACGAAAAGCTGTGTCACTCGCTGTGTCAGGGCCTGGACCGCGCGGATCCGTTCGAAGGTCTTTTTCTCTTCCACCACCACCACCACCACCCATCTCCGCTCAACTTCAGATTTTCCCCAACTCGGAAAACCGTCAAGAACAAGTGTCGGACAAGGAGGAATCCGGCCTTCGTGCCGTGGCGGAGCTCGGGTTGTCGATCCTTAACCGTCAAGATGTCCACACCAGAAGAAAGAGAAACCCTCAAAGGCCTCGTCCAACAAGTCTCCAGGGCATTCTACGAACCCAAATATACCATTATCATGGATCAACTGGCGCGCCATCCGGTGTAAGTAAGCTCAGGGCGTCCAACAAAATTTGCCTTTTTGTTGTGGACGTTTCCCCGTTGCTAAACGTTCCTTCTTTCATGGATTGAAGACTTAAAGATGACGATTTGGCGAGTCGAATGGGGCTTCAGCCGAAGGAGTTGAATAAGGTTATTGCGGTTTTGTCGAATGATTCGTTGGTGAGGATGTGCGTGGATCTTTTTGCCTTTTGCCTTTTATCTTTGAGTTGATGTTTACGTTTTTTTGGGGGGCAGCTATCGACAAAACGAGCTCAAAGAAGGTGCACAACGTGCTGTGGGGAAACAGTACTACTACATCGACTATGCACATTTCTGTAACGTCGTCAAATGGAGAATTGCTAGAATGCGTCATAAAATTGATTCTACTCTACGAAATGTTCGTCGTTACCCCCCTTTTTTCCCCAATACTGCCAGCTCATGTGTTTTTTTTTTTTTTTTTTGCTGCAGGAACTTGACCAGAAGGGCTACATTTGCACACAATGCAAACAGTCATATACCCCGCTCGATGTGGACAAGCTCATGGACTTTACTCAGGGCATTCTCATATGTGAAATTTGTCGTGCAGAGGTTATTGATAACGAGAATGCGGAAAGTACGCAGGGGAATAATGATAGGATGTCGAGGTTTAACCACCAGATGCGATTTATTTTGGCTGGGCTTAAGCAGAGTGAATCTATGGTGCTACCCCCGTGAGTGGTTATTCGTTTGTCATTATTACTCTTTCTAAACTAAAGACTGTGTAGGTTTGATGCAGCTACATGGATCAAGACCAACCTCGTACAACGCGACGACGGTGAATCTTCACAGGCTGGCTCAGGCCTCAAAATCGCTGGTTCTGGCCCGAGCACTGCTAGGGACGATGGTATTGGAGTTGTCATTTCGAGCGATAAGGATGAAGCAACGAGACGAATGGAGAGAGATGCACAGGCGGAGATCAAGAGGCAGCAGAATGCTTTACCGGCTTGGCATTTGAAGAGTACGATATCGGGGGATTTGACGGCGTTGGGTGTGAAGGAAAATGCGAGGGCGGAAGCTGCTGCTGCGTTACAAGAGTCCATATCGTCGTCTAACGATGAGATTCTGAGGGGGTTGGGTGTGGTTGGTGGTGCGAGGCCGGCTAATGGGACGAATGGTTCCCAAATGCCTATGGAGATTGAGCAGGATGTGAAGCCTACGATTAATCATGAGGCTGACTGTATGTCGTTTTTACCTTTTTGTTTCGCTGATAGTCTTTCTGACGTTGCAACAGATTACGAGCAGTATTACGCTTCCTTGGCTGCCTCTGCTGCCGCTTCTGCGCAAGCTACACCTTCTGGTCTTAGTGCTCCTGGTAGCTCTGACTTTGATAACGGCGAGGAAGAAGAAGAGGAGGATAAAAAGCCTTCGGTGGAGTACCTCAACTCCTTGAACGATTATCGGAAACGTTCTCGGTCGCATGAGGATGAAGGATCGGCTGGGAAGGCAAAGTTGCAGAAGATGAATGGAAATGCTCGAGTGAACGGGGATGGGGGTGGAGTCTCACAAAAGACAAGTCGTCCTCTAACAGAGTCAATTGAGAATGGGTCCCAAAATGGCGTCGCGAAAGCTTCGGAGGACCCCCTTGTTTATGGTGAGTAATCTTAGGCTATTTTTCATCCATATCTTCCTTGCTGACGTCGCATAGTCAATGGTACTCCTAAGCCGTTCTCGACAGTAACAGAGGAAGACCATGAACTGATGACCCCAGAGGAGTACACGGCGTTCTTTGAGATACTGCAATCCCAGGAGGAGGCGTATTAGATGATTTGGGGTGGTGTATCTTGTAAGACATGGGCCATGTACTGTATGCTCAACTCGTGTACTTTATTGAATATCTTAATACACGAAAGATCGTGATGTATGTACTAGCTATAGTATCGTGAGGAAGGAAGGATCCCTGGCGCGTGCACAAATAAACAGTTGTCCGTGGGGTGTCAGTGTAAACAAGTTCTCTTTGACCACTACTCATATCGTCCAGCATGATGTTGTACTTGGCAGGCTTCTCCTAGTCTGAAGGTCTATATCTTTCGGGTTCCTTTCAGTCACAACAGAATTTTTTCACGTGGATCGAGACTATACAGGCTCTCGGAAAAGGTTGGGCCGATCCAGGTTACCTCAACACCACGACGAACGTATGGCTATAACGCATCCCGAAGATGCTCAGGGAGGGGATATTGAGAAGATCTATGCCGAAGTCACGCTTCCTTGTGGCAAGAAACTACAGAATCGACTAGTCAAGGTGAGTTGTACAATTGACTATGGCATAGCCCATCTCATGTCCTCCTCAGGTAGCGATGTATGAACACCTAGCTTCTATGTTCGGCGGGCTTCCAAATGAGCAACATTATACCCTGTACTCCAACTGGTCCAGTTTCGGCTGGGGAATGATTATGACTGGCAATGTCCAAGTTTCGCCAACGCACCTGAGTCTCGGACGCGACTTGATAGTTCCACGCACACTTTCCGAGGAATGCGTCAGCCGATACAGAAAATTGGCGGACTGCATACATGGGGGTCACCAGGCAGGACCAGGACCATTGGCTATCATGCAACTCAACCATGCCGGTCGACAGTCCAGCAACTTTTTAGGAGGACGATATCCATTCGTTCCTCCCCTAGCTCCCAGCGCTACGCCAGTATCCCCGAAAAATACTGGACTCATTTCATGGCTCATACACCATTTACTCTTTCAAACACCACGCGCAATGTCTGTTCTTGACATCGACAATGTCGTCTCGGAATTCGTTCGCGGAGCAGAGCTTGCTTTGCGGTCTGGTTTCGATGGCGTACAATTACATGTTGCTCATGGATGTAAGAGCCTTCGAAATTGACCTACAACGACTGTTTTGACGTCTGACGCAACATTGCAGATCTACTTGCCCAATTTCTTTCGCCCAAGGTATGTGTCATTGGCCAGTTGGTCCTTGTATTGACTCAAATATCAACTAGGTCAACAAACGGAAGGACGAGTACGGGCCCGGTTCGCTTCGCCTTCTTCATCGCATTATCACTGGGATACGAGCCATAACACCCAAAGACTTCGCCGTGGGCGTCAAACTCAACACTAGCGATTATAGTGCGCTTGAGCAGAGCACCAGTAAAACGCAGCAGGAGGAACGTGCCCTGGAACACCTTCGCGAACTGGCATCTTGGGGTCTTGTAGACTTCATAGAGATAAGTGGAGGTGACTATGAAAACCCAGGTACGATATTGAACGACCTCAGGTCCGACTCTCCTCTAACGATCAAGCTTTAGAATTCATGATGAGCGGATTGAAGTCACCGCGGCAGGCGTTCTTTGCAAGCTTCTCAGCAAAAGCAGTCAGGGCGCTCGAGTCTGAATCGTTCTCTAAACCTCCTCTTATCGTATTGACTGGTGGCCTTCGATCACCCGGTCACATCATCAGTGCTATCTCTTCTCAGCACACGCACCTTCTGGGGATAGGCAGAACCTCTGTCACTTGTCCAGATCTCCCTTTACGCCTCAGAAGGCGAGCTATGGAAGATACCGATGTACCTACTGAGCAGGACTTCACGCCGTTTCAGCCAGAGCCTGATCTTCGCCTGGACTTCGTTCACAGGTGGCCATGGTCTTGGATCTGGCCTTTCCTACCCAAAATCACCCTGATCGGGGCAGGCATTGGGATGGCTTGGTATGTAGTGGCAATCCGTCAGCTGGCTAGTCATAAAATCGTCGAGAATGAGGTATACAGCCCCGACTATGACCTGGGTGGTTTGGGAGCAGTATTCAAGATGTGGATATCGTCTGAAGCGCTGGAGTATCCAAAATTGAGGTGGTTCATGGTTCTTATGAGCTCGTTAATGTTGTGCGTGGCGGTTACATTACTAGGTTCGTGTTTCGGGAATAACCTTGGACTTCGGCATTGATGAGCTGATTTAAACTGCGACAGGTTCTCGGTAGATGCGAGACCTTTCATTGGCATTTACTAGTGGACGAGTAGCTATAGCGTAATAGAATGGAGGCAGACACCTAGAAAATACCCTATTATCCGGATGTCATGGGAAACAGCGTCGTGGATTGGTCAAGGACATACCCCTCTTATCTGCATTTCTCCGCTCTTTACCACTTTCCCCTCTCACGCTGTTTTCGCATGATTCCATTTGTCTCCGAAATACAGTCAGGTGCGCAGGGTCCAATACAATCCAACCATTCAGGGAACGCGTCCAAGAGGGATGATGAAGGTGATCCGTATCATGTCTATGATACCGACGCTCTGCCGACGCGACACGATGGACGTGCCTTGGAGATTTTTCAGGCGCATCAAGGAGCATCAACTCAGATCAGCCCTTACTACTTGGCCGCAGGCTGATGATTTTGTCTTTCGATTTCCCAAGTCGCAAAACCGTGACTAGACTCTGTCCTTCGTGGTCATTTGGTAGAATGCTAACCGGAAGAATTCAGAGAAAAGATCGTGCAGCATACATATGAATCCAAGGGGCAAGACTTCAAGCTTTCAAGCTTCATTACTGGCTCATAAATTTCATATACCCTCAGTCTGTTCCGCAACCCTGGCGCTTTATTTTCCCGTACAGTCCCAGGTAAGTAAAAGGGTTGTTCCAATCTCACTGTCAGGGATATCGACTCTGCGCCGTTCCTTGTTAGCATTCAGGAAGTTACAAAAGGCAGGCACGATCGAGGGATAGTCCTCTCAAACGGTCACTTTTCTTCCTCTTGCCTTCCTCTCTCTCCTCAGTCTTTCTTTCGTTCGCTCTGACAGTGTCAGCATGCACCACCTTCTTTCTTTGTTGCCTCTTGCTTTCGCTGCGTCTGCACTTGCGGCCCCTCCCTTCCGACCTGGCTTTTCGTTAGGCCCACCTGCCGGGTTCCCTGGTTTCCCTGGTCGAGGCAGTCTCAACTGCGACGTATCCGGTGCTATAGTCGACACTGCGGGCGGTGCTCTGACTGCACCACAAAAACCGGTATCTTTCATTGCTCTCGGAGTCGGTACTCAAAATTACACTTGCTCCGACGCGTAAGTCGTCCTCCTATCGTCCCATGATCCCTAGCTAATGCTTCTCTCGTCGCAGTGGTACCTACGCGTATGTCTTCTGCTCTTGTCAATTGACTACCCTCCTGATTTCTATTCCCCAGTTCTGCCGGTGCTCTAGCAGAGTTGTTCGACGTGTCCTGCTTCTACGATAGGCCGATGTTCAACAATCTCGCCAGCATGTCATTCGAACTGTGGAAGAGAGCCCCACCCTCAATTGGGGCAGGGCAGGTCATTTCAGCCCTGCAAGGCGTTGATTCGAACGCGATTCTGGGCGAACACTACTTTGTCGCAAGTCCTTCTGGTACCGGCATAAGCCCCAAGTGGGACTTCACTTCTCGCGCCTTCAAAGGAAACGCGGACGCATTCATCCTTGCCGCGAAGCAGGGTGGTGTCCCAGCACCTGCCGGAAGTGCAGACGTCGATTGGTTATACTTGACCAATGTCCAGGGATCACTGGCCGATGAGGTATATCGTACTCATACAAAAAGTGGCCCTCCTCCTGCTTCAGTGAGTCTCTTGTCTTAAACCTTAATTTCAAGCATCTGGAACCCCTTCCTAGTGCGCCGCTGGATCTGCCCCGATTACAGTCAAATATACGTCGTTATATTGTAGGTGTCACATCAGACTCATGTTCTGTTGAGGTTCGTCACTAATATGCGCTCTGTTCAAGGGTTCACCGGTGGCACGATCAAAAACTAGAGGTTTTACCAGGTTCACCTCGGTCACCCTTCGCTGTTCGCTCTATTTCAGCAGGCATTGTTTTTATTGGTCTATTTATTGGTTATTTGCGTTGTAATGTAGCGTCGCCATACAGCAACGCATTGGCAAGGTTGAACGTGATGAAAGCTGGATGAAAACATTCAAAGTATCGAATAAGAGCAAGTTTGGTGGCGCTTCTTGTCCTTATGTACATTCTAGTAACTATCGCTAAGTACGCGCTGAGACCGCTACTGATACATGGTGACAGCCCACTGGTTGAGCTAAAAATTGTTCTGGGCTCACCGTAACACCATTAACACCAGCACATCATCATCCTGACCGAAAAGATCTCCGAAGGAAATCAGACTGGGAAAAAATTGGAAGCACAAGCCACCAGACCAAGAGTAGTCTGAATCGAGTTTTGCGGAGCAGCCCGTGACTCGCGAGGAACCACTAAAGGGCTGCTGCGTACCGCAAGCCGCGAAGTGAACTAAAGGAGATGCCGAATGAACGTACATGGTCTCCTTGCTCGAAAGCAAAGACATCAAGCACCATCGGCTTCCCCATTCCCCGCGACATGTCCCAAAGCGCACCACTCAGCACTGTCCCTCCTCCAAAACAGGATCTTCGGGTAACCTCGCAGTACACCGTATTTCTGGTATGTCGTTGCAGCTGATTATAGCTGGGCCCAGCAAGAGCCGATCAAGGGGGAATAGAATACTCAGACCTTAGCCCGCTCACGAGGAAAGATATGACTTGAATAGTCATACCCTGTACGGAGTGAGCATCGCGGCTTTAGGACTGGTGGTTGTGGATGAACATGAGAGACATTTTTTCGATCGTGATAAGAGTCTTGATCAGTTCCCACGCAGCGCCACCACGTGAACTTTTGAACTTTTTGAACTTTTGAATTACCTGCTATGGACCGTTCCCGATCGGTGCAGGGGTCCGTACTACATGTATACAGGCAGAACAGTGCTACACGCTACGGATACCTACACAACACCACGATACGACATGAACTGGAACACAATCTGAAAAGGCCACGGACCCCCACCATCATTGGCTACACCCACTCGACCACTATACGTCCATCACAGGCCCTAGACAGTGCATCAGAACATCCCTCACGCGAATGAGGCTGTAGATACGAACTTATGTGTCAAACCATCAGAACTCATTAGGAGTACCATGCTTCAATATGATCGTCTTCTTCCGGGATCTCGAACCCCTCGATATCCTCATTTCCTTCAGCCCCGTCTACCTCGGCGCTGTCGTCGCATAGCAACGTATCAGGAACCCATGGTGGTACAGCATCAAAAGTCTGCAGAACCTTGTGTACGAGTCTCGCAAAAGGACCACACATCTTAGAGCAGTCCACTGCCCTATTGAAGGCAGCAATCCCGTTCTCTTCGATAGTCCTCTGCATAGACGTTGCCGATGAACCAATTTCGTTGAAAAAGTCCTCTCGAAATTCCATAAGATCTATAGAGGCATCACAGTCCCATATCACATGAACCTCGTCCTCCACACGAATATGGCAGAATCTGCATAGTCTCTCTTCACGGGGAATAGCGCTCCCATCTCGTCTACGCTTCCAGCGCAATGTTTCAATTGCAAGCCGATGGGTCGACGTCAGCAGCCTCGTGAGTGATTTGCGGTGATCATCAATCGGCACCATCAGGTATGCCTGAGCTTGCCGCTTTGTGAATGGTCTCGCCGCTTCTCCTGAGGTGCACTGGCGTGGATAGCGACTCTTGAGGATTGTGAGCTTCGACGATGAGTGGATCTCCTCAATCAGATTATCCCACCCAACGGCTAGTATCTGGTTCGAGAGGAACTCGACTCTAGATTTCGACGAAAAGTCCCTGTTGTCCACCGTTATACGTATAGGGTCTGCGGCAAGTACAGACTTGAGGTCCTTTAGCCAGCAGTCCTGCCCCAGATCCAGCATGGACATACACTCCCGCAGTGCGGAGTAAGCCGGTCTACTCGGGTCAAGCTCTAGAAGGTACACTAAATACCGGGGGGCCAGAGAGATCCTCCGATACCTGATAGGCATAACACCTGTCTCCGTGAAAAGCGGGGCAAGTGATGACCTTTTGTGTACACCCAGCAGTCGCCGCAGATAGTAAACCTGGACGTCCTCCAGTGACTTCAGCAGACTCTTGTTAACGTCAATCACCACTTCACATGCGAAGGTGAGATGGGGATCTACTCTTGCCATATATAGCTGAATTCCTTGTCGTACAGGAATGAATCCAAGCCTTCGGCGGAGAGAGAACGTTGAGCAAGCGACATTGCGAGCCTTCTTCGCACGTGTCTCGTAGTGGGTGACAAAGAAACGACGACGATCTGCCGTACAGTTGAAGCCCGTCCCCACATACGTATAACTCGCAGTCTTGGTGAGTTCAACATCGCCCATGTACAGGGAGGTGTTCTCCCTCCAATTCGAAGGCACACTTCCCAGTGGCATATACTCACTCTTCTGTTTGCTGATCACTGCCGAGCTATCTCCACACCAGTGCTCGAACCCATTCAGCTTCACCTGCAGACCTGGAAGCTTGATAGAGAATGTGAAACTCGCTAATGTCAGTCTGTTTGCAGCGACTGAGCGCTGAGCTCATAAGATAGTTTTGAAGAATAATTATGATGCAATTGGTACTTTTGATACTACAAATGACTCTAACGCACCTTCACCTTCGATGACAACGAATTGCCTTGTGAGCATTCGGTTGCAAATGGAAACGCCCACATCAAAGTGCGCCGAGGAGTAAGCTCGTAGGACTCATTCCTGCCCGAAATCCGGCCACATCAACACAGTTAATGAACCGTCTAGTCTCCTAATA